>PVKV010011684.1:0-69335 GCA_004027835.1 Alouatta palliata
TTCAAGCAATTCTCCTGCCTCAGCCTCCCGAGTAGCTGGGACTACAGGCACGTGCCACCATGCCCGGCTAATTTTTGTATTTTTAGTAGAGACGGGGTTTCACCATGTTGACCAGGATGGTCTCGATCTCTTGACCCCGTGATCCACCCGCCTCGGCCTCCCAATGGAGTACTTTTTGAAAATTAATAACATTATTTGATTTAAATGCTGTCCTTTAAATGCTGGCCCTTTCAGTGATAAAATGTTTTTTCCCTTATAAAATTTTGGTGATAAATAGTTATCTTTAGAAATGGTCTTGCTTAGAAAAGTAAACAACTGGGAACTCTATACCATTCCTACAAACCATTATTGAAATTCTGTTGATCTCTGGAATTCTAAATCTGGGAATCACTGCCATGAGAGATGCAGAAATGGAGAAAGGCATGGACTTGGTTTCCCACCAGACCAAATCTAAGGGGTTCAACTGAAAACTGCACAGGGACCAACTTTCATCCTCCAGAGAGATTTACGGTGGCAAGAAATAGGCTCTCTTTACTGGGAGGTGCTTGTTTTTTTTTTTTTTTGCTTGTTTTAATATGATTATAGATATAATCCATTTATTGCTAGATTAGGGACTGGAAAACAAAGAAAAAGACAACAGGATATCCACAAGATGACCTGGCCTAGTGACTCCTATATCCACAGGATGATCTGACCCAGTGACTTCTGTATCCATAGGATGATCTGGGCTAGTCACTGCCATATTCACATGATCTGGTCCAGTGACACCTGTATCTGTCCACAGAATGACCTAGCCCAGTGTCTCCTATATCCACAGGATACCTGGCCTAGGGAGTCCTATATTCATAGGATGACCTGGCCCAGTTACTCCCATGTCCACAGATGACCTGGCTCAATGCTTCCTAAATTCATAGGATGACCTGGCTCAGTGCCTCTAATATTCACAGAAGACCTGGTTCAGTGACTCCAATATCCATAGCTTGACCTGACACAGTGAGTTTGGTGAACTCTTAAAAATACTGTGTGTGTCTATTGCTTTCCGCAATCTCTTTCTTATCTTTGACTTCAATTGTGATTTTTTTCCCAGAGAAGTTTCTAAAGGGCTTTTATTTTGGTATCCCTATGTCACCAGATTATGGCCTATAAACTGGGCAGAGTGTAGCGGTCAGTTTGCAGGGAGAGCTTTCTCCACCATCTTCCAAACCAGCTGAGCGCATCCTTCTAACACCCTATTCATGAGTTATGAGTTTAGGTTCATTTAAGTTATTTTCTGATTGGTGGCAGAAGACATTTCTTCACCCTACAACATGGTATTACTTATATGGCACCATTCTCTGTAGGCAGACTACCTTTAACTTTCACTTTATATCAAATTATGCTACACCTAAACACTACATAGGCAAAATGATTTCGGTGACAAATTCATTAATTCATTCAACTGAAGTGCATTTGTTCTAAAGAAGGGAAGAAAACAGTCTCTCCTCTCACAGAGTTTATGGGAAAGACAGAGGGGAGGAACATGAGGCTGTGTCATGCAGTTGAAGCTAAGCCAACAAATGCAGAAATGAACAGCTGCCTTGAAAGTAAAGTTTGCTATAATTGAGAGTAACAGAGGCAACTCATTTTAATTGTAAGTTCAGGGAAGGCGTCTTTAAGTGCCACTTCAGGAAGAGTCCAGCATGTACGAAGTTCCTGTGGTATGAAAGAACTTGGTGTGTTCAAGAAGTTGGGGTTGGGGAAGTGGGGGAGGGAGTGGCAGAGGAAGAAACAGGGAGAGATAAGCAGGGCTAGATTCAGAGGCCTTGTAAATAGAATTAAAATTTTTGAAATGTTGTCTTAAAGGCAATAAGGAGCCTTTCAAATGTTTTCAACTCTGGAGTATGTCATATGATTTAATGTACATTTCAAAAAATCACCGACTGCCAAGTGGATGATGAATTAACGGAGTAAACGTAGAAATAGAAAACCCAGTGAGAAGGCTACTTCAGAAGCCAAGTGAGAAATGATGGCGGTTTATGGAAATTCAGAGAAAGCTGATTTGAAACTCGCTTTGGAGGTTGGCTGCAATGACTTCAGTTGGGAATACAGGTCCTGAGTCAGCCAGCTGCTATTTGAACCTGGCTTAGGCGTGGGTTAGCTTTGTGCCTGGAAGCAGATTAATATACCTTTCTAAGCTTCAGTTCCTTATTTATAAAAGAAGAATAGTTGTACCAATCCATATAGGGTTTTATTGTCTTTGAAGAATAAATGAGGTGCCCTATGAAAAAGCTCTAAGCACATTCCCTGACACCTATTAGGCACTCAATTGGTTACACTACCAAGCAGCTATCCTGAGAACATTTCCCATGTCTGTTTTATTCATACTGCCAACCTCATGGCCTTCTTTTGAATGCTTTGTAGTTAGAGCCCTTTTGAAAATATTAAGCTGATGCTGCTGCTCATGTTGACTACTAAAGAAAGGAAAGTGCCAGTGATATTCACCTTGTGGCTTATATAACTAGGGAGAAGGCTGATACACTTGGAAATTGGAAAGATTAAAAGAGGATTGGCTGGGAGGGAGGTGAGGGATTATAAGCAGAAGTGGAAAAATGTCTGCTTTCAACATCTCATCTCATTTTACAGTCCTAGAAAGGGAGAAAACTTGTGATAAATATTGAAAGAAATACCCGGTGGAGGAAGAGGGTTGCCTTCTGCCTGCATGTGGCTTCCATAACAAGAAACCCAAACACATTGCAAAACGTGCCTCTGAGAAAGCCACCTGAAGTCCCTGACATGAACACTTGACTCTCACCCACGCAGTATCAGCTGCTAATCTTTAGAAAGCACTTGGAAATTACAGAAGGAATCTGGCTTCTGAGAATGGCTGAAATAAGATCTAGGAGGCCACGTGAGTACCAAATATATTGTTATAATAATAGGCGTAAGTTACGGTAACCTAGTGGCAAGAAGTGGAACTGGCCAACAAATAGTATCAACCATTTATTTTCGGATCTAGTAAGCAAACCAACAGAAATACAGGTCACTCTTGGCTGTGATGCCTTCCAATGTAAATGCTCCATTTACATCTGGAAAGAATCAGGAAGCCTGGAAAATGTGTCCCATCTATTTTTAATGTAAAAATTCAGGGGTACCCATAGAAGTACCGTGAGAGGCCCCAAGGTACCATGAAAGGTGTGGCTTTTCGAGAAAGACACACTTGGGAGGGAATTCCGATGTTGCCATTTCCCATCAGTATGACTTCGGGCAAGTTACTTTGCCCTCTGAGCTTTACTTTATCTGTGCAAAGAGGACATCTTGAAGAATCATAGTAAAGATCACATGAGAAAAATTACACATAGGCATGGTGGCAATTAGATCAGCAAATTTCAAAGTTGAAAAATTCCCACTTTGCACTTTGGGAAGCCTAAGAAGTTCATGGGATCTGTGTGCTGGTGCAAATTTTTGTCTCATGTGTTTTCCCACAGGAATTCAGAAGCCACAGAGGGCTACGCAAGCAATCTGTGCAGGCATGACTATTTCAGACCAGTGCAAAAGGAACTGGCCCAGGGTAGACTACGGTTCACAAATGACTATACTGAGAATAGTGCGTCAGACTGTAGAAGTAAGAGGGACTAGAGACAGGGAGACCCATTTGAAGTTATCATATGCTACAAACTGAATCGTGACCCTCCCCCTGTCCCACCCCCAAATCCATATTTTGACGTCCACCCTCTAGTATGATGGTATTTGGTGGTGGGGCCTTGGGATATAATTAGATTTAGATGATGTCATGAAAACAGAGTCCTCATGATGGGATTCATGTCTTCATAAGAAGAGAAGCCAGTATGACTCTCTCTGTCACATGGGGACATGGTGGGAAAGTGGCCACCTGAAAGGTGAGAACAGAGTCCTTGCCGGAACTCAACCACGCTGACACCATGATCTTGGACTTTTGGACCACAGAAGTGTGAGAAATAAATTTCTATTGCTTAAGCCACCCAATCTGTAGTATTTTGTTATAGCAATCTGAGCCACTATGACACTAAGACAGCCAGGGCAACCTAAAGATGATTTGCCCCCGAATTTAGGCTGCAGGGATGGAGAAGAGAGAACACAGCTGGCATCTATTTTACAGGTGAAACTGAAAGAGTGTGAGATAACACAACACCGAAATAAGGAAGAGAGATGTCTCCTACGTTTTTAACTGGAGCTCCCATAAAGAGTGTACCACTGAGCAAAAGAAAAGGAAGAGCAGGGGCAAGTTGGTGTATGGGGCCCAGGATGAGGTCTGTCTCAGGCACACTGAGTGGGGCTTCTTGTAGAAAAGCAGGCTGGAGGTGAGGAAACATGAAACCTTAGGTTCAGAACACAGAGCCAGGCTGGAGGGTATGGATTTGGCATTGTCAGCTGGGGTTAGAACCATCAGGGATGGTCCTCTGGGAATATCCAGAGAATGCACAGGCTTAGGAGAGAACAGATCCATAATATAACAAAAACGTATGGAGCACTTATTTCAACCTCCCCCGACCCTGTCCCACAAACTGGAAACTGGTCCTGTAAACTATTTCTAAACATACCTGATCTTGTAGCAGGGTACCTCCAAAAGCCCAGATACAAGCAAATACAAAATAGACTTCATAAACTTCTTTTGGGCTGTCAGATGGTACATTTTCAGGAGTCAGCAAGCACTCCAAAAGAACACATATAGTCTAAAGAAAAAGAATTTATCAAACAAGGCGACATTTTTTAAATAGTAGAGTAAGTTCAAAGGACATTTTTCTAACACCACTTTATACTTAAGAGAGTATATAGTTTTTCCCAACTATGATCTGCTACATTGGGAGAGACAAAAACTACCACCTTGGGTGTCTAAGTTAACAGTAGAAAACTGGTCACTTTCAACCAAAATGGTCTAGGTAACAGCAAACTATTTTTAAAAATAAAATTTTAAACAATTCAGTTAATAATATGATACAAACCAAAATGACATATAAGCAAAAAAAGGGTATATATCTATATTCACTTTTTATAAATAGGAAATCACTTCATACATGGCATTCTATCACCCAGTTCCTCAATGACAAACGGCAGACCTCTTTCCTTATCAACAAGTGTTAATCCACGCCATCGCTGGAATGGATGCATAACATTTCACTGGATGCACAGGCATTTATGTGACTACTTCCCTCTTGTTGGACATTTAGATAAAGCACTTTCCGTTAGTGCTCTGGCAGCCATTTTCCCACCTGTTGTCATAAATTTAGAATGTCGGATGGGCAGCTTAAGCCTGTGGCAGTTTTTTGGACACCAAACTAAATTTAATCTTGAAAGAAATGCTGTTCAGGAACTCAGGAACGTTCTTCATACCCTCCAGGTGAAACGGCAACATGCTCAGGCGGTCCTAACGAACCTTGCCCATGCTTAGGGCAGTTGCACCAGCAATGAGGGGAACTTGGCTGCTGCAGAGGCCTTCGCCATGTGAAATAATAACCAGTAATGAATAGGTTTGGGGGCTGGCTCTCTAAAGTGTAGAAAGCGTGGTCATTAATTAGCATTGCCACAGGTCCTAAAATTCGAGACTCTTCCTCCAGTTTCTTCAGGCAACAATAGATTTTCATCTCTATTACACACACAGCAATGCAAGCGACCACAAATCAGGTCAGGACTGTGTGTGTGTCTTACCTTGCTTGCCACAAAAGATGGGGAAATACTTTTCATTTAAATTGTTGAGCACCTATTATATTTTTAAGTCTTCTTTCTTAATTTCTATTATTTTGCATTGTGCCACATTTCCCAATTTGAAATACTCTTTTAATAGAATGAAACTCACCAATTTGCTCTTAAGAAAAACAGTGGAAAACTCTGAGGCTTTGTTATTTTTAGTAGAAGCCACGTTGCTCTAAGGAACTGTTGAAATCAAAACAAAAAAGGCTACAGGGTCTCAATGAGACGCTATCTGCTGAGATGAATACACTAATAAGGTCATATGCTGTTTCTATTTTCTCCCACAGTACTTGAAAAACATTCTGAGTTCTGTGTCAGCACTTAAAAAAATCATACTTGAATGCATAATCTGAAAGAGTGAATACACCTTCCCAAACTTAAAGAAATGTCATATATCAGAAAACAGAGTGCATTAATTTCTCAAGAGAGCCATTTCAGGTTACTATCTTCTTCTGCTCATTTTTGTAAATATCCATATCTGTTAGTAACCAGAGAAGAGAAATTACTCTAACAGGAGCTAAACAGGAGCTAAAAAAAATGCCATTTCTGAATACTACAGAAGAAAGAAGTAGAGCAAAAGTCATATTAATTCCTACTGACCTATTTTCACACTGCTCTTGAATGGAAAAGTTCACACCACAGAGAGTCACACAAATACACAAGTGAACTTGAGAAAGAACACGATCATGCTTTTCTGCAAGTATTACACCAGAGGAAGTCTAATTAGGCTAACTACATAATTAATTCATTATGAATAAATTCAGACCTGCTTTCAGAAATAAATTATACCTCAGATAATTACTGTTGAAGACTATCGTTTATTTAATTGGTGTGTGGATTATCCAAAAACCTGAACAGAATTTCTCTTCTTATTATGCTTGTGACTATTTCTAATTTAGTGTCAAATAAATTTGGTAACACAGTCACTTAATGGTAACAATGTACATAGAAAGCAATTTTGCTTCTATAGGGAAAAAAGGGTGTGGGGCGTTTCTAATCGTAAACCTTTTTGTGAAGTTTTTTACTTGTAAGGGCTGGGATAGTTTTTCTTCATGCTGAGATTAAGATCACAACCTTCATTTCTATGTGCTGTGAATTATTTTCATTGGCTTCCATGACAACATATCATATGTACCCTTCACTCTTACCAGCTCTCAAGATGAAGATCAGAAAAAAATATATCCCTGGGATGTTATGAACTCTTCATCCAGACTGACATGCTTTCACGAATATTTTTGGGAGAAGGAGGTCTGTGAGTGGTGGCACCTAGATGTTAGAAGTCAGAGGCTTTCTCTTACTCTCTGGCTGGCATCTTTAATTGCACAGATTTATTTTATTAAGAAAACATACTGGCCGGGTGCAGGGGCTCATGCCTGTAAACCCAGCACTTTGGGAGACCGAGGAGGGAGGATCATGAGGTCAGGTGTTTCAGACCAGCCCGGTCAAAATAGTGAAACCCTATCTCTACTAAAAATATGAAAAAAAAAAATAGCTGGGTGTGGTAGTGGGTGGGAGGCTGAGGCAGGAGGATCGCTTGAACCCGGGAGGGAGAGTTTGCAGTGAAGCGAGATGGCGCCACTGCGCTCCAGCCCAAGCGACAGTGCGAGACTCCATCTCAAAAAAAAGAAACATATTGATCACCTTCTCTGGGAAAGTTATTTAGGAACCGGAAAAATAAGTAAGGCTATTGCAACTTTGTTCTTCTCATTCCGTGTTAAGATACTGGAAAGGAACACAATGATTCAACAAACACGTATCTGACACCTACTATGTGCTAAGAACTATCTGGGGATATAAAAAAAAATCATTCACAAGATTGTGAAAAGAATCAGAGCACAAACTTAAATGCTAACAGAATATAACAGACGTTTACAAAAAGCTCCAAGGAACATGGCGGGTGAGGGCAGGAGGTCTGAAGCAATCTAACAATTCTGGAAATCTTCTCATTTTCTTGGGCAAGCAAGAGCTTCTGTTGTCTTGATTAACAAACACTACCACATCAGGAATGGAACGTTAAATGGTATAACGGAAGACCAACCTGCACCAGGCTACTCTCAGGAATTGAAGTGATCGTTTTAAAGCTTGTTCTCAGCTTATCCAAACATGCGGGGACATATTTATCGAAAAGAATAGTCAAATTGGCCTTTTCTGATTGATGTCGCCTTCTGTCTATCCAACTGGCCACATACCTGAAAAGGAACACAGAAAAGCTTTTATTGAACACTAGAATTTCACCAAGTCAAAAGCTTCCTCCTTCAACACAGCTTGGTGCAACACTTCAGGGACATGTTTAGTGAGTTCATTCGATTTCTTAAACGGCAAATATTTTAAAATGGCCCTTTAAAAACTTGTTTTAATGGCCATTTTACCTTAATGAAAAGACTGTAAAAGAAACTCCTAATAGCACTTAGAAGCCAAACATAATGGAATATAAGTAAGCCATTACTGAGCATTTGTGAGGAAGTGCAGTATGTCATTTCCTGAAGGGCTGAAACTATTCCCAGAGTGTAGGCCTTATTTATGAAAACAGCTTGCGATTTTTCTTGATTAATCTTGGCATCAATTATTTAGTAATGAGAAATCAAGTTACAAATAAAAAGATGAAAATTCCATAGGGGCTATTTCAAAGTGCCTCCTTTTCCAATGGACCGAATGTAACTCCAACCTGATAGCCGATAATGAGTTCTGAATAGGTGGCTCTGATAGGCCATTTCATTCTTGGTGTGTGTGTGTGTGTGTGTGTGTGTGTGTGTGTGTAATCTGAAACAAAATATTATCAATTTGATGCAACAAATATCCTGAATTATTAGTAAAATAATATCAGTAAAACAAAGCATGACTTAGTAGCACCTATAGTAGTCTATAGGGAAAATATATATTAGGTTAAACTAAAAATAATCCCTCAGAAAGTTCTCATTAAGGATGAAGCCAGGGGAATAAATGCATTTAGTAATCAGCAGAGAAGCAGTATGACCACAGGTCAATTTCAGCGACACCTTGCTTTAAGCAAACCACATTTTACATTTTGAGCAGCAGAAGACATTGAGGCAAGATGATTGATTATCTAACAAAAGGCTCCTTTTGCTTTTCGCAAGGCTTCACAGTAGTTTATTAAACAGTCAATGACGTTACAACTCCGATTAAATTTACAAAATGTCAACTGTCAAAACTTTTTCAGGTCCAAGAGAAATGGTTTTTCAGTGCAAGCCCAATTGCATAAGAGTAACCAGATAATGTCTCTGTGTGGTGGTGATGGTGGGAACCACGGAACAACGGAAAGCAGGTGTCAGAGCCTGGGACAAAGGAATGAAGGCCACCCTCCAGCCACTGACTTTACCCTGTATCAGCTGCCAGAGTGGAAAGTGGAATCTTTGTATCTAGAGCTTATCAAGAAGGGTCGAAACAGAATTTCTCAGGGAAAGTAAAGTCTAAAGTGAGACTGCCTGGATATGCATCTCAGTTCCGCCACTTTTTTTTAACTGTGTTACTTTGGGCAAGTTACTTAACCTCTCTGTGCTTCAGTTTTCTCCTATGTAAATGGAGATGATAATCATCTAAATTTCCAGGGGTGGTTGTGAGGATTATATAGTTTGCATGCACAAAATGCTTACATTAGTATCTGACAAATTCTCAATAAATATTACTCATTAGTAGAGTTGGTGGCACTGGGAGACCCAGGTTCAGATCACGATTCCATCTCCCTTCGTATCTTCTAAAGGCAGTGGTGTCCTGTTGGGCATAAGAGCTGGCATCCTGAGCTCCGATGGATATAACAAACCCACACTCACTTCCCAGAAAAGTTTCTTCCAGGGCTCTGTGGAAGCAGAAAGCCATTGCAAGGGTAACTAGGAGCAGTAACTTCAAAAAACAGCCCGGAAGGAAAAAGTGAGCTTTGCACTTAGGGTGTAAATAATAGCAGCTTCACTGAATCACAGCAGCAGCAGCAGCTAAAGTCTCAGAGAAAATCTACTGAGCCCACTAGCGAATGGTGCTATTGCACAAATTACTTCCAATAGTGGGAGTTGCTCCAGAGAAAGTCAGTGCAGCCAAAATGAGATGTGGTAAGAGCTGATTCTGCTTGAGAAAAAAAGAGGGGACAGGTAAATCACCTCTACTAGGGATCAATCATACCACATAGCATAGGACCGAGAGTGAAAATGGCTATGTGGCTGAATATGGACAGTCAAAAAATTTACGTAGAAATTATTGCTAAACTTTCATAGTTTAGGAATAAAACAGACTTTAAAAGACAGTACATTTAGGAGAAACTGTTACCTTCAGCAAACACCGAAGCTTGAGAGCTGCATTTGTGTGCAATTCTTGCAACACTGCTTCACAAAAAAAGTTTCTTATGATTTCTAAAAGATGCAACAGGTGTGAAAATGACTACTGTTATATCACATACAATTGAAAATGGCACACTAAAAATGGCATTTTTTCCTTGAAAGATCACAGAAAAGATCACTCATACTGGTGCACACCTCAGGAAATGGCTACAGTGGAATGACCCAATGTACCATCTTAATGCCAATACATAGGTCGTTAACAAAGAATTCTGGCTTTTCAGAATTTGCACGAGTCCTCCTCTCAGCAGCTCAGTTGTTCTTCCCTCCTCCAGAACCACTCCAGGTTTATCAAGTGAAGTCTAAACCCTGTGCTTTCGAAACTTTCCAGTGCAGCCTAAGTTTTCAGACCTCTGAAAACTTTTTATTTATTACTCAGTCCTCTGGGACTGGATCCTGTTGTATAGGATAGAAGGAATTGAATAGACTGTAAGTCTGCCTTCAGAGGAAGCTTGAAGGCCTCTGCCATTCACCATGGCCCGGAAAAATGGCAGACATTAGCAGCACATGCTAACTAGCAGTGTATACCAATTGCTTCTGAAGTTGCATGTTTATAAGTATATACAGTATCCAAAGATGAGACAGTGGGATTGTAGGGACATAAGACAGTAAGTTCATTTGATTTAGGTGCAAGTATTAGTGATTCAAAGCCAGAAGAATATTTTATAAGTTCAAGTAGCAGAAGAAAGAGTATTACATAAAGCTGTGGCTCCCAAGAGTCATCTACCAGTAACTACTCTTTTGTAATCAGACCTAGGGATCAAGTGTCTTGATGCCTCCAACTTACTTTCATGTATTTCAGCAAAAAATGGATAAAAGTAGAAAATGTGCCTCTATGCCAGGGAAAGAGAGAGAGAGAAAGTAAATGCAGTAAAATGGTAACAATTAGCGACTGTAGGAAAAGCGTCTGAGGCTGCACATTGTACTACCTTTCCAACTTTTCTATAGTTTTCAACTTTATTTCAAAGTTTTGACTCTGAAACAAAACGTTGGCGAAAACTGATACTTAAGATTCACTTGGAAAATTACGTTAATAATTATGTCTATCTCAGAAGGTAACTGAGGTATTAAATGAATTAATAACTATAAAGCTATCATTTTGTTAATATAATGACATTAAAGATGTTAAAGTATCCAATAACTATGGAGTGGAAAAAATACCCTTTTTTCTACAATAGCTATTTTGTGACTTAATGGAGATTTATTGCAATGGGAGGTGAAAATATAAAAATACCTTTTAGAGAAGATTTCCATTGTTTTGGAAAATGACCTGGATGAATTCTTTGGTCACACATACGAAAAGTAATACCTACACATTAATTCTGGATAGAACAAAAACCTCCAAATGTAAAATCTAATGGTGAAGACAGAGTTGTTTAACTGTCTTAGGAATATAAGTTGGGTGTCTCTCTAGCTAACCTGTGACCTTCGATGTATTGCACGAAAATCCTTCCTTAAACAGGGATTTGGACCAAGATTTTGTTAGCGCAAATCTCCATGGGCAAGAACTCAGATTGAATTACATATGCCTTAGAAGCTGTGAAGTTCCCTACTGAAAGCAGAGCACACTCAGGAGAGGTAAGGGGTCTCATGAAAGAAATAAATGCTGCCATGCACTGCGGTGCCTGAGCTCTCTGTACAGAGGGAGTCAGGGCTGCTGGAGAGGCTCCTTCAGGTAGCCCCCAACCAATAAGCATCCCAGGACATAGAATCCTAGGTGTGGAAAGAAGTTATTTTCCCAAGAAAAACACTCCATTTAAGACTTTTCAAAATCACTTCTCCCCTCAAGCTAATCAAATAAAGCCTTGTCAAAAACAAAAGCCTGGGCATGGCTCTACTATGCAGTAGAGATAAGGAATGAGACTTAGCAAGCACATCAGTACACAGAGGAAAGGCAACCTGAAAAGTACATCAGTTAGGGATCCAGCAGGAAACGGATGTCATCCCCAAATCAGGATAATAAGGGAAGGATCAATAAAAGGACTAGTTACAGAAGTGTGGGCAAGGAATAGAGAAAATGGAAGGGACAGTACCATGGCAAGAGGGTAATAACAAGGAATGGTTACTGTACCCATTCCTGGAGGGACAAGAGAATGAAGGACTGCCAGAACCTCAAGGAAAGAACCTTGATGGAGAGATATAAGAAGAGCTGTGACCTGCAGTTTGAGGGATAGAACCATCCTGACATGACCCTGTCAGGAAGAATAAACAGTCTGACCTCACTCTCCTCTCTCCTTCTCACTTCCTGCCAGGATTCTTCATTGGCCAAACCAACCAGGAGCCAGAAGGCAAGAAGCCCACTAATGTGATCCATACAGGACAGCCCCTGGGGCACAGAACAGGGCGAAATAAATGGAGAGTATGTCCACAGGGGTAAACAGGTTTCTGACATAAGAAGCATGCCAGGCACAAGCATGGATTCACTGGCAGAGGTCAGCGATTCCTACAGTTCGAGTGGAAACGCTGGCAGTGACAAGTTACCACCAGGGTGAACTGTAGAAATTGTAAGCATTTGAGGAGTAAGCAAACGGGCACAATAAAGTTGCTCTAAACCAAAGCACTACAACTGTTCATGTATGCGAAGTATATATACATGAAACATATAAAACCTAAGTGATTTCTTTTTATGTAAGTGTTCCATATAAGCTTCCATTATCTATTCACTTACTCAACAGATATTTACTGAGTTCTTAACATGTTCAAGATACGTGAACCAGGTAACATCCAAGTAAAAATGACATAGGCATTCCAGTGCTAAAGTAATTATCTTTAAATCAGCCTATTCATTAGCGTTAAATTTAATTGCTAACATCTTCTTCAAGTAAGCATATATTTAGAATTTTATACTAAGATTTTAACAAGATCCATACACAATTTAAAAAAAGTACTGATTAAAAAGTGGGCAAAGAACTTATGTGAACATTTTTCCAAAGAAGACATACAAACAGCCAAGAAGCACATGAAAAGATGTTCAACATCACTAATCATCAGGGAAATGCAAATTAAAACGACATATCACCTCACGCCCATGAGCATGGCTACTGTTAAAAAAAAAAGGAAAACAACAAGTGCTGGCACAGATGTAGAGAGATTGGAACCCTCATACACTGTTGGTGGGAATATAAATGAGTAGTAGCTGTGGAAAAAATAGGTAGTTTCTCAGAAAATTAAAATTAGAATTAACATATGATCCAGGAATTCTTCTTCTGGGTTCTACCCAAAAGAATGGAAAGCAGGGTCTTGAAGAAATGTTTGTACACCCATGTTTACAGCAGCATTATTCACAAAACCCAAAAGGCAGAAGAAACCCAAGTGTTCATTTACAGAGGAAGGAGTAAACAAAATAGAGTATAGACACATAATGGAATATTATACAGCCTTAAAAAATAAAATCCTGCAATATGCTGCTACATGGATGAACTCTGAAGACATTCTGCTAAGTGAAATAAACCTGTCACAAAAAGACAAACACAGTATGATTCTATTCATATGAGGTACCTTGAGTAGTCTAATTCACAGAGACAGAAAGCAGAATGAAAGTTGCCAAGAGCTGGGAAAAGGAGAGAATGAGGTGTTATTGTTTAAGAGTTAAGTAAGAGTTTCAGTCTGGGAAGATAAAAAACTTAAAGAGATGGATGGTGGTGATAGCTGTGCAACATGAATGTGCTTAAGCAAAAATTATTAAAATGGTAAATGTTACATACAATTTACTACAATAAACAAAAAAGAAATACTCACGGATTCCAGCCCAGATCTTGTGGGTTCACAAACAGAATACCAGCTCTGGAAACAGTGGCCGGGGTTGCGCTCCTTAAGTGATGTATCTCAAACAGAAGCCTCATGGAGGGAGTGAGGGCGATGCGCTCATTGCTGGCGAGGGTCAGCACCTGGAGTGAGCAGCACAGTGGTGTACAGAGGTGCACTGTCGCCCACGGGCAAAAGCAACGTTGCGAACATACAGAAGCAACAAGTACTTTACCCCACCAGAAGTACCACAGGCTGTGCACTCAATGTCCCGAATCAGAAGTGCAGTCTGAATAAAGATCTAAGCTCCCCTCTGAGATGACCTGATTGACCCTTAAGGAACAAACTCACCTAAATGGACTTGTAAATGCCAACTTTTAAATAACGAGTAATTTTATTACTAAGCCAAATAGAAGACATTTATTGTAAAAACTAATCATATGAAAAGACCTGTATACCATAAAAAAAAACCTTTAGAACCTGAAATGCCACAATTATCAATTGTCCCAAGAAACTCATACAAGTATAAAATCCCAAACCTGTATTTTATGATGAACAGTGTCTCCGTTGAGAAAGCAGTAATTACTGTTAATTTAAGGGGGTTACTAACTCTATCCTGGAGTAACGATGATTAGTGATCTCTCTGCTGATGCCAACAAAAGACCCTGTGTTTCTTGAATGCTATCTCGCAGACCTGTACCATAACCTTTTTTTTTTTTTGCTGAGAATGCTGGATTAACTGTGCCAAAAAAAAAAAAAAAAAAAAAAATCTCGGGAAAACATTTTAACTGAAGCCATAGGAACCAGTTAATTTCAATTATCATATGTCACAAACCAGTTCTTTCATTGTCTAAGAATTCATACTTAAAGATAAAAGCCGGGCTCGGCGGCTCACACCTGTAATACTAGCACTTTGGGAGGCTTAGGTGGGCAGATCACAAGGTCTGGGGTTTGAGACCAGCCTGACCAACATGGTGAAACCCTGTCTCTACTTAAAAATACAAAAATTAGTGGGGCATGGTGGCACACACACCTGTAATTCCAGCTACTTGGGAGGCTGAGGCATGAGAATTGCTTGAACCCGGGAAGTGGAGGTTGCAGTGAGCCGAGAGCGTACCATTGCACTCCAGTGAGACTCCGTCTCTCTCTCTCTCTCTCTCTCTCGATATATATATATATATATATATATATATATATATGTGTGTGTGTGTATATATATATATACGTATATATATATATACACGTATATATATATATACGTATATATATATATACACACATATATATATATACATATATATACACATATATATATGTATATATATATATAAAATAATTTATGCCTACCTCTTAGAAAGTGGTAATGGTAAGATGTGTAAACTAAATTATTAGATTTGTATCTAACTCTCAGTAAAGGCAGCTGAATTCAAAGAAACAAAGAGAACATGTTCCTTGAAATTCTTTAATGGTGAGATTAAGAAAATTATCAGGAAAGCAACACTGATCAAAATGGTAATTACATAAAGAATACCAGGGTAATGAGCAAAAACTAGTATTAACATCAACAGGTGAATGGAACTCTTAATACTCTCGGGTTGTTATATTTAAGGTTTAGGACTGAAGTTTTATTCACCTTGTTATCATCCATTACAGTATTGAGTGATTCAATCCACATGGGATCAATATCTCCATCCAGGACTATCCATTTCGGTCCATCATGCTTAAGATTTGCTTGTTCTCGCAGAATGAATGAGAAGAGACCTATAAAGTAAGAATAAACAATTCTAATACAGAATGTAGTTGAGAGCTGTTTACTTCTACCATAGATTAGTATTACTCATCTTGGAAGCTCTTTATTAACTAAATAAAAGTGAGTTTGCGCCTCTTTCTTGTGGGCAGTGTGGAACACCTTTTGAGCCACACATGGTTTCCAAATCCACCTCTGTTATGTACCAGTGTGAAGCTTCACCTCCCTGAGAAGGAACTTCCTTGACTGAGCTTCCCCAAATGCCAGAGATAACAAAACTTTCTGTCATGAACAGTTGTGGGGATTTACAGAGGGTAATGTACATAAAACTCAAAACTTAAACCAAGTGAAGAAACGATCCTTCTTCACACATATATGTTAAGTATTTATTTTAGATCAAATATTTGTTTATTTCACCTTTCTCCATTTTGCAATAACCATTTTCAAGGGCATAATTCTGAAGCCAAAGCACTCAGAAGCACTATACGTCTCTTACAGAAATGTGCTCATTGGGATAATAACTCATCATTCCTTAACAGGATGTATACACAAAACCATTTTACCTCTACAGTCCTTTTCGCCATTATTACATATGTAAGCATTGTGTATTTTATGTGACATATTTAGCAGTTGCTAATTTTTCAAGCTCTAGTATATCTAATAGCACTGTGAGTAAAACTGTTTTGATGCAAGTAGGTAGAATGTTTCCTTTGTGAAGCATTTTGTGTCAAAAGTGATAGTATCTAATGGAAACTGCCACCATGATTCACAAAGCAGCTAGCAAACTTTTCTAATAGTTTGAACAGTTTCCAAGTTTTTCAGCCTGAACAGATATGGTTCTCTCCCTGCCACAGTTCTTTATAAAAAGACAGAAGCTAGGCTGAGATAGTAAAAGCTGTCCCACAGAAAATGGAGTGTTCACAAGAGGAGAGGATAGAGAATGATGAAGGGTGTCCTGCTTTATTATTCTTTTTAAAATTTCAACTTTCGTTTTAGGTTCAGATGATGCGCATGCTGGTTTGTTGCATGGGAATACTGTGTGACATTGAGGTTTGGGTGCCATTGTCCAAGTAATGAGCATAGTAACCAACAGGTAGTTTTTCATCCCCTGCCCCTTTCCTTCCCTCCCACCTCTAGTAGGCCTGTCAATGGTTCCCATCTTTAAGTCCACATGTACCCAATGTTTAGCTCCCACTAATAAATGAGAAGATGCAGCATTTGGTTTTCTGTCTCTGCATTAATTCATTTAGGATAACGGCCTCCAGCTACATCCATGTTGCTGCAAAGGACAAGATTTTGTTCTTTTTTATAGCTACACAGTATTCCATGGTGCATACGTACCATGTTTTCTTTACCTAATCCACCATTAATGGGCACTTAGGTTGATTCCATGTCTTTGCTATTGTGAATAGCGCTGCAATGAACATATGAGTGCATGTGTCTTCTTGGTAGAACAATTTATTTTCCTTTAGGTATATACCCAGTAATGGGATTGCTGGGTTAAATGGTAGTTCTGTCTTAAAATATTTGAGAAATCTTCAGACTGCTTCCCATAGTGACTGAACTTATTTACATTCCCATGAAGTCTATAAGCAGTCCCTTTTCTCCACAGCCTAGCCAGCATCATTTGACTTTTTAATAATAGTTTTTGTGACTGGTGTGAGATGCTATCTCATTGTGATTTTGATTTACATTTCTACCTTAGATCTGCCATCAGAGAAGTCCTCTCTGATGTGACATTTGACCAGATGCTGAAATAAGATAAGGGAGCAAGTCATGCAGGCATACAGAAGAGTGTCGCTGATGGCAGGAACATGGAGAGCTGAGGCCCTGTGACAGGAGCAAGTTCAAGGAACACCAAAGAGGTCAGAATGAATGGATTATAGTAAGTGGTGGGAAATGAAGTCAGAGATGGTGGGATTTGGGGACGGACAGGGATCCAATCACATAGAGCCTTATAAGCCATGGAAAAGGTTGGATTCTAAAGGTGACTGGAACCCACTAGAAATCAAAAGCAGAGAAGTAACATTTGAAGCCTTCTGTCTGCTGTAGGTCAAATGAACTGCAGGGAAAACAGCAGGAGGAGGTGCCCGGCTGCTGCAGTACAGGTGAGACATGATGGTGGCTTCAACTAATGTGGTATCTAAGGAGAAGGTGAGAAGAACTGGAATTCACATACATTTTAAAGGTAAAGCCTATAGGATTTGCTGTGAGGTTGGATGTAGGGTGTGAGAGGGAGAGAGGTCTCAAGAATGATGCCAAGGTTAGTGCATTTATTGTAATAGGAAGTCATAACAGATTGTCACAAAGGGACCTGTTTGTTTACAAATAGTTTCAGGGCAGGAAACATGCCCTACTGACTTTTGTCCCCGGCACCTGGAATAATGCCTGCCTGAAGTTCAACCAATGTCTTGTATCAGGTACTTTAGAGACGTTCCCTGAGGCATTCATGTTGACTTCGCTCCTGATTTACAGGGAGCCCTGACATAATTGACATGGGATAAAATATAACAGCTCTGAGCGCAATTCTGCTGAATGCAAATCAAGTACTTATTCAAATCTAGTTTCAATTTATACATTATAAATGCTGTTGTGATCTGCTATATTTCCAATAATGCCAACATATAAACAGTAAATCTTTGACTATGACTAAAATTGGCTCGTACTGAAAAATGGCTCTCTGGATAGAAAAAAAGAAAACTTCAGCGCTTCTAAAGAGGAAATAGTACTTGCCATCTTTCCATTCTCGGGTAACATGATGTATGAAACCAAAGAGTTCATCTGTTGTCACAGCTTTAGGGTTTAAGTCATTCCAAACCGGCTTCAGTTTCATGTTAACATATGTTTGGTTCAGTGTTCTCAAAATCTGAGGGGAAGAAGAACCAAACAAACTAATACTAATGTGAGGCAAACAGAAAGTAAAAGATTTCTGAAGCATTTTTCTTATTTTATGTTCCTAGATGTTCTGTGTGCGCTAAGATTGTGAAGGGAAAACTGCACATATGTGCATTTCCATTACCATCTTGAAAAGCTTCATCTTACAAATGCTCAGCGAGACAGAATCAGCTCACTTGATTCTTGGAACCATTTAGACTAAAGGAAGTCGCTTTCTCATTTGAGATTTTTAACCACGTGTGCAAAGTGCAGGGCTATACATAAATAAGCATTCATGTTGATTATAAAATCTACCCTGCCTGAATCAGCAAGATTGGTTTTTCTCAAAATGTAGCCCACATCAGAATTGTTTGGAGGGTAACAAAATACAGATAGCTGGGCCCAATCCCAGAGCTTCTATTTCAGTAGGTCTGAGGTGGGGTCAGTAATGTGCAGTTCCAACAAGGCATCACCGATGCCAAGGATGCTGGTCTGGCCATGCTTTGAGACCCAGCAACTTAGGACAGTCGTTCTCAGAAGGAGATTATCTTGACTTGGGGGAAGAAGCGGGAAAGGGCTTCTGGGCATCTAGTGGATGCAGGTCAGGGAGGTTGCTAAATACCTTTCAGTGCACAGGATAGACCCCTACAGTGGAGCTATCTAGTTCAGAATGTCAACAGTGCTGAGGCTGAGAAACCCTGATCCAGATAATGGAGGAAAAGCCTTGAGAATGAGAACTCACAGAACAGGTGCTCAGTGTATGTCTATTGAACGAATTGCTACTTTAACTCAAATATCTGCCCTAACTCTCCCTTTTGCTCTCTTTGAAAAGCTGTGACTTTTGTCTTAGGTATTTATCATGCTGACCTACTCAGAGGGATTTTGAAGAACTGATAAACAATTGGCAAACACTTTGAAACGGTAAGATGCTAAAGAATGTCACCCTGAGCTGCAGTGTTCTGGGTATCTTGGCTTACGTAGCTATTGAGTAGAACAGAACTGGTGAAGACTACATCAAAGAAAGTAAATGCCTTAGGAATATTAAGCTTATATTTTTAGAAACCATTAATCCACTGGAAAGTATAGAATTATCCTTCCTTGAACTGCGGCCTACATCTGTAACTTACTCTAACAAAATAATTACAGGTCTATCAGTTATGTGCTTTAATATTTCATTTATTGTATTCTTCACTAGAAAAATCTCTATACAGAGATTGCTTTTCTTACAGTTGTTCCATTTTGGGCTCTGATCTAAATACTAGCAAGTTCCATATACTGCCATGCTCTAAAATCTCACATGCTCAATCTGATTATTTTTAGTTGTTGGCTACCAAATATGTTTATACCCAAGCATCTTGAATTAAAATGCATGCAGTTCTCCATATACCGTCTGCCAACCAAGAAAATAAGTATGTTGCCAGGACTATTGGTAAGACAAAACAAAATCAAGCAGTGAACTAAAAACGGGGATAATAATACCCGTAGTATATCACTGTTGTGCAGAATAAATCATACACGATGCACCTAGCACAGCACGTAATAGGTAGCTCAAAAATGTGGGTTTTGCCACTTACTTTTATTTTTAAGTTTTGTTTGGCCATATAGAGGGTTACATTTCTGAGGGAGTACTGATGGAAAATATTTGGGTTTGTTTTTCTTCATGATATGGGGAGGAAAGTCAAGGAAGACTTGGAAAAGAAAGTAGGTATGATAAATGCGGCTATAGCCAATCAAATCCTCCAGCCAGGTATCTTATTCCACAGTCTCTTAATGTTTATCTTTGATAAAAGAATCCAAGCATAAATGTGTTGAAAGGTGTGTAAGGTAGGAGAGTGTCCACCAGAATGTCTGCATCTGATGCTAAACATCTCATGTGGAAAGCTCAGTCTTCATCTTGGCTTGCTTTTCCTATGTGAATGCAGCGCTCTATGTGCTTCTCATTCTCCACCCCCCAAACAGTATCAAGAAAAAGAATGTTAATTGATCGAGCAGCAAGATTATAGTCTCAGATTCTGAATTAAAATTATGGTGGGCTTCATGGAGGGGAATTCTTTTGAGGAGCATTGCAAATAGACCAAACCACAATGACAACAAATGTTCTTTCCATGGCTGAAAGCGATTAGGCAATTTACCATACCTTACTCTTTCCTGTGCCTGCATTTCCAACCACAAAGACCGAGTGCCACATAGCCAACAGTTCCTCAAGCTGGACAACCTGCAGAGCAAATAGCTGGTAGTTGGTTTCCTTTAATGAGTTGGTGACAAAAAGATAACCTATCCATTTTTGCCCAATTCTTCTTTCCTTACACCCAAGCCAGCCCCTACTGACAACAGTATATTTACAGAAAGTTCAAATAGACCGTAAGTGCAAAGTATAGTTTCTCCTGGATCTCCCACGTAGACCACAGGGATGAGACTGAAGCCAAACCATGATTTTATGCACTACTCAGTATGTGGCAGGGGTTATGTACAAAAATCATTAACTCTCCATGAAGTTTTGAACAAACATTGTAAATAGCTAATCACCCTCTACAACTGAGTAATGATTTATATCCTATAAAATATCTAAAATGGATGATGTATATAGTGCCTAATGTCCATGCATTCACTGAATTCAAGTTGAATACGCCCAAGCCTTTGATATGTCATATATCTACCTAAGTTATTCTCATACATGTTGTCATTCTTCCGTCATTAAAAGCATTCACTAATGATTTTACTTCCAATATTCTCTAAAAAGGAGGAAAGAACAAAGTAAATTTTTAGTGTATGTCTCCAAGAACCAACTTTTGTGGCCTAATTAAAAGTATGCTTACATTTAAAACCCGTGACAATCATATCTACGTTTTCACCTTACAGAGTGGAGCTACTAAAATATTTACTAATGTTTACTTAATACTGCCATATGAAAATGCTTGAAAGCATATAGTGAGATCCTGTGAAGGTTAGGGTACAAGTTAATATCTTGCTTTAGTAGCAATTAGCCACGATATTTCCACTGACAATCCCAACAGCTGCCATGAAAAGCATATGTTCCTTTTACTTTTAGGATGAAGCTCTCTTCAGGCTGCAGGCGGAGCTCCAGGGTAGACTGCCTGACCATCTGTTCAAAGCGCAGCTTCCTCCTCCGGGGCACATCCAGGGCTGGAAACAGGTCACTGACTAGGCCCAGAAACACTGGAATGTCGTCAGTCACTATTTTAGGCATATTGAAATCCCTTAATGCTCTCATGAGTACCTAGAAAAAAAAATTTTTATAAAAAAGCCAATATAACGTCTAACAAACACCTAAAGAACTAAAGATGTTTCTTATTTTTAATCTTAATATGGGAAGCATGAGATATTGGTACTGTTCTCCATTAAGATGGCATTCTATTAAGAGGGAGGTTAAATACCTAAAATTGACATATCAGAACATGGGAAGGGTGAACTTATACAATAGACAATCCTTAGAATAAGAACAGCAAGGAGGCCTTTTCCTTCCCTGTCAACGATCTGTTTTGATCTTCAGGCAGAATCTAAGGGCATTCTCTCTTGAATCCTCAAACTCCAGAATTTAATCAAACACATCAGATCATTTTGTCCACAGTACTATGAGAATTTAAGAATGAAAATCTTAAACATTTTTATTTTTTTGTTGTTTATCTATCTTGGCTGAAAGCCAAAGATTTTAAAAGCAGTAACTCAAACATCAGGGTAACTTTTACAGAAAGAGCTAAGCATTTCAACAAAAATAAAAAAAGCAAGACAACAAATAAATGAAAGATAATCTTGACCTAGTACTAAATTATGACTAAGAGGAAAAGAGAGAAATACTAGCAAAGAAAAGTAGAAAATCATATGATAAATATCCCTCAGTTTAAAAAAAACAGAGTAGATCAAGGTTTTTTTTTTTTTTTTTTTTTTTCTATTTCTCAGGTCATACTGCACATCCACATGGTGATACATATTGATATGGTTTGGATTTGTGTCCCCACCCAAACCTCATGTCAAATTGGAGGAGAGCCTAGTGGGAGGAGACTCGATCATGGGGCGAATTCCCTCCTTGCTGTTCTTGTGATAATGAGTTCTCAGAAGATCTGATGGTTTAAAAGCATGTGGCACTTTCCCCTTCACTCTCTCTATCTCCTGCCACCATGTGAGGAAGTTCCATGCTTCCCCCTCGCCTTCTTCCATGATGGTCAGTTTCCTGAGTTCTCCCAGTCATGCTTTCTGTTAAGCCTGTGGAACTGTGAGTCAACTAAACCTCTTTATAAATTACCCACTATCAGGGAGTTCCTTATAGCAGTGTGAAAATGAACTGATAATGCATATGAATTGCTCTCACTACTTATTTAATAGGGAAAAATGCACGATGTGTTATCATTTCTTTCCAGGAAGTAGAGCAGAACATTTCTCTAGTAGCTCTGACCAACCAATCAAGCATTTCACTGGTGTTAGGAAACTACGCTTCCTGTTTCATTCTGCATGCTCATCTTACATCTCATGAAATGGATGTACTTTCTCCCATTATATCTTCACTGACTTTCTAGGATTAATATCCCAACTCAATTAGTTTTCGTAAATGTTCCTCAGAGGAAATCAAACAGTGATTACTGAATTATCTGATTATAACTGTCAAAACACATTTTGTGGCTATTTCAAAAGTACTTATACAATCACATTTTCTTTTCCAGATTCCTTTCTTTGTACTCAAAAACACTTGTGACCTCTTATAAGGAGCACCACTCCTCAAATTTCCCGCATTAACAATAGATGTTATGCTTGTTAAAAGTTGTGCTATGCACACCCCACCATCCAGGCATATACTTTCATTTCTGTGAAACTGGCCAGTTACTCACTCAGCAAAATCCTATTAGCACTGCAGTACCTGATCTTCAGGTCTGTTTCTATCTCCTCGTTTCAGAGAGCCAGCCACAACCAAGACAGATTTAATAGCACGAAGTCCCCAATCGTAATGATCCTAAAATCAAAATATAGGTTGATTTTCTCAAAAACTGTTTGAGGGAATAGGATTCTCATTCCAGAGGTAAGAGCTAAAAGTTTAAAGAAAGCAGTTCACATAAATATACACTTTAATGATTCAAATACCATTTTCTTCTCCTCTTTGAAATTGTGAAAAACTGTGTCCCCATAGTGTTGTCCTGTTTCTTTCACCCGTTTTTTCTGCCTCTGTCAGCAAGTCTCTCCTTTCCGCAGCACTTAACTGCAGCATTCGCACAAGTCTCCGTCTGCCTCCCTTGCTGGAGTCTCTCGATAGAACAGCTAACGCAGTAGCTCAACAAATTCCATGTCTTCCCCTCCAACCCGAAAGCTCATTTCTCCAGCTGAGCTGGTTTCACCAAGGGCCCTGATATTCTACCTCTTCCCAGACTTCAATCTCTAATGGCCCTAATTACTCCACCTCCTAATCACTCAGACACTTCGGCCTAGATGCTGGCACATAATAAAAACCGTGTCATGAAGATTCAGTTATAAATTTTTGAGACTTCAACATTATCCCTAATAAAGATTCCTCCTACAGGCTCTGAGCTCCTGGAGGATCTCAGAATATCACTTCTGAGATTGGATACAATTGCAACTCCACGCTCCCTGGGTCCAATTACATTTTTTCTCCTGGCTTTTTCTCATGATAAACTTATTTCCCATATTCACCATCTTCTCGGGTCTAGTACAGTGTACGGCACATGGCGGATGCTCAGTTAAGGTATCCCGAATGAACCAACTGCTTACACAGGACTGGCCTCTCTTTTGCTGTCCACCTACAACCTACAGAGTAACAACCCCTCGTTCAAATGTCTCTCAGCTGTGTCTGTGGGAAAAACACTTTACCTCCCAGAGCCTCAGAATCATCAGCTATAAAAAGGCAGATAAAAGCACCCATCTACTTTATAAGTAGTTGTAGGAGTAAAGCAAGTTAATGTGAATACAAATTTTGTGTGGGCACTGAAACAATATTACATGTGTAAATATCCCATTTACTCCATTAGTGGATAATAAAATCAATTTAGTAGGTCTCGACCGTCATTTCTGTCTGTAATAAAACGGAATGAAATGTAAAACACCAGGGTATGATGCAAATAAGAGTAAAAAGTGGCTGGGTGTGGTGGCTCATGCCTGTAATCTCAGCACTTTGGGAGGCTGAGGTGGGTGGATTGCTTCAGCCCAGGAGTTCCAGACCAGCCTGGGAAAAATGGAGAAAATCCCATCCCTGCAAAAAATACAAAAATTAGCCAGGTGTGGTGGTGCATGCCTAAAGTCTCAGTTACTTAGGAGGCTGAGGTGGAAAGATTGCTTGAACCAGGGAGGTTGAGGCTGCGGCCAGCCATGACCACATCACTGCACTCCAGTCTGGGTAACAAAGTGAAACCCTGTCTCAAAACAAACAAACAAACGAACAAGAGTAAAAAATCACTTGAAAGCCACTGATGGAGTAGGATGAGACTTGAAGAGGAAGAGGAGGAAGAACCAGTCTTTTTCTCATAATGCGCAGGTTTGTTACATAGATATACATGTAGCATGGTGGTTTGCTACACCCTCGACCTGTCATCTACATTAGGCATTTCTTCTAATGCTCTCCCTCCCCTAGTCTCCCACACCCCTGAGAGGCCCTAGGGTGTGCCCTCCCTATGTTCATGTGTTCTTGTTGCTCAACTCCACTATGAGTCAGAATAGATGGTGTTTGGTTTTCTGTTCTTACTGTGCTGAGAATGATGGTTTCCATCTTCATCCATGTCCCTGAAAGGGCATGAACTCATCCTTTTTTATGGCTACATAGCATTTCATGATGTATATGTGCCATATTTTCTTTATACAGTCTATCATTGGTGGGCATTTGGATTGGTTCCAAGTCTTTGCTATTGTGAATAGTGCTGCAATAAACATACGTGTGCATGTGTCTTTACAGTAGAATGATTTATAAACCTTTGGGTATATACCCAGTAATGGGATTGCTGGGTCAAATGGTATTTCTGAGAGCCAGAGATTCAAGCTGGGAGCTGGTTACGTTATTGCAGTGATAAACAAAGGAGAGGATGCAGAAGAAATTCTGGACCACAGATTTCAGAGTACTTGGCACCTCTGCTAAACATTTAAACAATGCAAATTGCGAAAATTATCTTCATCATTTTCATTATAGCATTCCATTGGCCAAAAATGTCTACTATTTTCCCAAATTCATTTCTGGAGCATAGAAAGGTATCCAGAATTGTCTTCCTAACCTAGCTCTTCTGTCCTGGCCAGATTTCTTCCAGCTCATCTTATCTGTAACATTTCTGAGTTAGCAAACTCTTTCCTTCTTTGTTCTACCTGTACTCCCAACACCTTCCTCTTGTAATTGGCTACAGGTGTGTCCTACACAGAATTAGAAAAAACTGAGGTTAAATCTTGTCCTTACCACTTGTTAGCTATATGGACTCACGGTTGTTTTGCTCCGTTTCCTCATCTGTGTAACAGGGCTAATAAAAACAAACTTATAAACTTCTTTTGACAGTTTTGTAATACAACACATGGTACCCATTCAGGAAATACTGGTTTCTTTCTCCCCTGAAAACTATGATAATCTTTTCATTCTCCACTGTCTCCCAATTTTTATGTCATGTAAACTGAATTACCTAAATTCTTCAAAGTCAGAAATCTGGGTGTTTGTTTTGTATCTTAAACCATTCATCATCGTCAGCAATAAGCACATTATTTAGATATAGCAGATGCTCACTAAATGTTTAAATGTCACTATTGAAAATGGATATAGTTGAAACTCCACATTCCCTGGGCTCTATTACAGTTTTCTTCTGACTTTTTACCATTACAAAATTAAAATAGGCTTGGTGAGGTGTGGTGGCTCACACCTGTATTACCAACACTTTAGGAGGCTGAGGCAGGTGGATTATGAGGTAAAGAAATCGACACCATCTTGGCCAACAAAGTAAAACCCCATCTCTATTAAAAATACAAAAATTAGCTGGGTATGGTATTAGCACACTAGTAGTCCCAACTACTTGGGAGGCTGAGGCAGGAGAATGACTTAAACCTGGGAGGCGGAGGTTGCAGTGAGCCGACATCATGCCACTGCGCTCCATCTGGCAACAGAGTGAGATTGTCTCAAAAGAAAAGAAAAAAAAATTAAAATAGGCTCATTAAAAAAACAGATTGTAAGAATAAGGAAAATAAAAACTACCCATAATATTATCCAGAGACAACTGTTAAAAATTATGATTCCACCCCCCATGTAAATTCATAGTTACCACAAGGACAACATAAGTTTCTGTCATATTCCATCCATATCTTGCCCTAACAATGAGCAAGATAAAATGAATACCTGGCAATAAGGTAACTGTGTGGTTGTAACCGTGGTATTTTGATACTTCCTTTCTTTTTTTGAGATGGAGTTCTGCTCCGTTGCCCAGGCTGGAGAACAGCAGCGCGATACTTTCATTTTGGCTACAGAATAATGTCACCAGTAATAAATGCAATGTTATCAAGAGACCAAAAGTCAAAAATGACCATATGGCTAAACTGTAAAATATTGATGCTTATATGTAATTTCTGTGGCTTATCAGCAACTTCAATAAATCTGTGAGAAGCTTATGATTTGAGAGTGGAGAGTATGTCAATTTGATCCATTTTAGAGACAACGAAATTGTAGAGAAAACATTTAGAAGAACAAAAAAACAGTCAACCCTACCTTTAAATAAAGAATAATTAATAAATGAGAACAATTTTAACATCCCTTGAGATATTCTTCAGAAAATTAGTCTTGCCTTACTCTTTTGAGCACTCCTGCCTTATTGTACTAGAAAATAACATTTTCACGAAGAAAGGGAGGCAACATAAAATTCCATTTATAATTACAGAATTGATAAAGTTAAAGAAAATCACATAGCTCATTAAAAAATTATTAATACAAATAAAATATCAGAACTCAAATGTCTCTAATTTAATTTCAGAAAAAATTAAAAATTATAAAATAAGCTTTTCAAAATTTATAGAAAATATTTCTAATGTCAGATCAAATGGTAGTTTTAGGTTTTTTAAAGGAATCTCCATTTGATCCAGCAACCTCACTACTAGGTATCTGCCAAGAGCAAAAGAGGTCATTAAATGAAAAAGACACCTGCACACGCCTATTTCTAGCAGCACAATTTGCAATTGCAAAAATATGGACCAGCCTAAATGTCCATAGTGAATAAGGAAAAATGTGGTATATACACACCATGGAATACTACTCAACCATAAAAAGGAATGAAATAATGGCATTTGCAGTGACATGGATGGAGGCATAGACCATTATTCTAAGTGAAATAACTCAAGAACAAAAACCAAATATCACAAGTTCTCACTTATAAGTGGGAGCTAAGCTATGAGGATGCAAAGGTCTAAGAATGATATAATGGCCTACGGCGACTTGGGGGAAAATATGGGAGGTGGGTGAGGGATAAAAGACTATACACTGGGTAAGTGTACACTCCTCAGGTGATGGGTGCACCATGATCTCAGAAATTACCACTAAAGAACTTATCCTTATAACCAAAAAACACCTGTTCCATCCAACTATTGAAATTTAAAAAGAATGTACAAATATTTTTTAATGTCTAATGTAATTTGAATAATAAATTACCTAGAATCTATATTTCAAAAGCTTTTTCAGTGGTATATAAAAACCAAGAAAACATAACAAATGATCCCTCACCTGCTTGGAGAGGAGCTCCTTGCAAAGTGTGTACAATGTAATGAACTTTCGGGCTAATGAGCGCGCATCCACAAAACCTTCAGCAACTAACATGATTTCACAGATTAGCTCAATATCAGGGGCCACCATGGCACAGGGTCTAAAAAATAAATATGAATTTTTTGTTTTAAAATGTGACGGGGTGATAAGTACAAATTACTGAAATCAAGTGATTAATTCATACCAACATTTTAACCATTCCTAAGCAGGTCATAATTACGTCTGTCAATCACAGCTAATAAGAGCCTTCACTTCAACTAAAAAAATGTCCACTCATTACTGAATGCAAAAAATGAAAGTCTGGAATGGCAGAAGCACAGGCCTAGGAGTTCAAAGATAATCCATGAATACATTCTGTAAACTTCTGGTATAAGTTGTCACTGCAGAAAGAGGAATAGCGATGTTTTGAGCTAAGGGCCAGCCTTTTCCTGTGGTGTGCTGGTTAATGTTTTGACAACCAGCTGTCTGAAAAATAGCATTTGCTTATTTCCAATGAATAAATCCTTCTACCATGGCTGATTCCCAGCTACCAATACAACGTCACAAAATATTGAGCTGAGAAGTATACCACCGTACAGACACAAAAGACAGAAATAACCTCAAGAGCATAAATATCAGTAAAATAAATAATTATAAAGTGACCAGTTTGGAGTGTTTATCACCTTTGTTTTAAATACAATTTATTGAATCAAAAGTTGATAAAATTTAGTTTTCATTAAACTGAAGAATCAATTCAGAAAACTCATGAAAACTGAACCATCAGCTCTTGAGAGCTTGTACCAGCCATCTCCAGCACAACTCTGCCTAGGGCCAACTTGGATAGACTTGTAAAGGGCACATTTAGAAAAACATAGCTTCAAATTCCCTTTCTTTTGGAGGGGGACTTCCAAAAAGTCCCTCTCCAAAGACAGTTGCTATTCTCAGCAATGTCTGAAAAAATCCCACCTAACTGAAGTGCAAACAAGAACAGTATATAAATAAATAAGCTCATTATTTTATACTTCTTAAAGTATACATTCCAATAATACCTACCCAACCGGTTTTGTAAATATAATTATAATCTATTTCATGTAAACCTGATTTTAATCCTGAACATCAAATCTTAAAGTATCTTTGGATTTAGGTTATTCAATACCTCTTATATCTTAACTGACCTCATTTTTTTAAATACACTTAGTATACTCTTCATTATATGATGGAAGATGATGAAGAGTAAATGGAGAGAGAAAAGGCTAGCATATCTATGTATTTTATATCTACATTAATATAGACAACTCCTTTTTATTGAGCACTTCATACCATATAGGGTGCTAAAATCTTTTTAATGCACTCTCTCACTTAACCACCACAAGACTATGAGGTGCCTATTCCTCTTATCTTTATTTTACAGAGATGCACACTGATGTTCCCTGAAGTTCAAGCACAGGCTGTAGGCCTCATGGTTGGTGAGTGGTGGAATCAGAACACTCCAAAGGCGCAAGCATATGACCTCCAGGCGTGAATAATGCCTTCATCATCCATTAAACAAAAATTATTAAAAATTCACAAAACAATTTCAAATTTCAAGTCCCAAAGGAAAGACAGTATGAGAAAAGTTGGGTCACAAATAGAATACTGGAAAGGCACACAGTTTTCAAACAAAGCTATTCTGTAGTTATTACATTTATTTCTAGAATGGTTATTCTCTCAATTTTTTCAAGATAGTTAGACATTAAAAAATTACTCTGCGAGAGAAAGCTGTTATGAGGAAAGGAAAACATTCAACACAGGATGTTAGAATAATTAACTAGTTAGAATAATTGATTAACTATTAGGGTAAATAACTGTTTAAACACTCATTACATATTACCAACCAAAATAAGTTCTCATCAGATTAATTACATTTAATAAGTACAGTAATACTATAAAAATTAGAAGAAAATGCAAATAAAATTATGGTTAAATATCTAGATGAATGGGCAAGCGAACTCCAGGCTTAAAAGAACGGAAAAAGATTACACTAAAAACTGTAGAGGTTCTCAGAATATATGTGAAGTGAAATATTATTGTTTTGAAAGCACACTGAATAGGTAAAAACACATATTGAGAACCTAAATAATACCCCAAAATAAAACTAATAATCCTCTAGCTTATCATCAAAGAAAAAGGAAGAGAAAATATTTAAGTTACCCATGTATCAGGCATAGAACTCAAGACATCACTACATATAATAAGAGAATATTGGCCTCATGAATGTTTTCTTTTGAGAAGTGTCTGTTCATATCCTTTGCCCAGTTTTTGAGGCTTTTTTTTCTTTCTTGTAAGTTTAAGTTCCTTCTAGATTCTGGGTATTAGAACTTTGTCAGATGGATAGATTGCAAAAACTTTCTCCCATTCTGTAGGTTGCCTGTTTATTCTGATGATAGTTTCTTTTGCTGTGCGGAAGCTCTTTAATTAGATCCCATTTGTCAATTTTGGCTTTTGTCGCCATTGCTTTAGTATTTTAGTCATGAAGTCTTTGCCCTGAATGATATTGCCTATGTCCTAAATGGTATTGCCAAGGTTTTCTTCTAGGGCATTTATGGTTTTAGAGTCTATATTTAAGTCTTTAATCTATCTTGAGTTAATTTTTGTATAAGTTGTAAGGACGGGGTCCAGTTTCTGTTTTCTGCATATGGCTAGTCAGTTTTCTCAGCACCATTTATTAAATAGGGAATCTTTTTTCCATTGCTTATGTTTGTCAGGTTTGTCAAACATCGGATGGTTGTAGATGTGTGATGTTACTCCTGAGGCCTCTGTTCTGTTCCACTGGTTTATATCTCTGTTTTGCTACTAGTACCATGCTGTTTTGGTTATGGCAGCCTTGTAGTATAGTTTGAAGTCAGGTAGCATGAGGCCTTCAGCTTTGTTTTTTTTGCTTAGGATTGTCTTGGCCATATGGGCTCTTCTTTGGTTCCAAGTAAAATTTAAAGTAGTTTTTTCTAATTCTGTGAAGAAAGTCAAAGGTAGCTTCATGGTAAGAACATGGAGTCTATAAATTACTTTGGGTGGTATGGCCATTTTCATAATATTGATTCTTCCTATCCATGAGCGTGTAATGTTTTTCTATTTGTTTGTGTCTCCTCTTATTTCCCTGACCAGTAGTTTATAGTTCTCCTCCAGGGAGGAGATCCCACAAGTGCCGAGGCAGGAGCAAAAGCCTCAGCCTACTTCCATATAAATAATGAAGAAGAAAGTAACTAGAAATATAACTGTAGTAGTTATTAGTTATTCACATGTGATTTTAGTTATTCATGGGTGATCTTAATTCTTTTACTGATGCCTCTCAGGTCATAAGTGTGAACCTTTTACTAATGCCTCTCAGGTTGTAAGTGTGAATCTGGGGTGACATTGTGAAATGAATGACACGAAGGCAAGATGTTTTAAGCCCTCTGTCACGCCTGTATAAGGGCTGCTGGAGGGTGCTTTGACTGTGCGGCAGCCTCAGCACTGGGAAAGTGCCTGCAGTTTAGCCAGCTAGGGAAGGAGACGTCCAAGATGACTGAGACATCTCCTGCCCCGGAGGCATTAGGAGAAAACTCAGCTTCTCTATGCTCTTATGGTAAGGCCTGATGGCTGTCAGGTAAACTGACAGACATCCAGGAGTTTAATTGTCTCTATGTGACGCTATGCTGCAGTGGTTACGTTCCATGTCCTCTCTCACGTTCTGCTCTGCACTTGGTTCCTTTTTTCTTAGAAAAGATAATCAGTAATAGTAATATAAATCTTAATGTCTTAGTTCTTTAATGATAAATATGAAAAAAGTACTGACGCATTATGCTCCTCACCTCACTTCGGGTGCCAGAAATTCCTGAGCTCCTACCTGAATGATGTACTTCACCCTATCACTGCCACACCCTATCTACCCTGCCCCCTGTTATCAACCAACAAGACCACGCCCTACCTACTCCACCCCCAGATTTGCAACTCAATAAAATGTAGAACATCCCAGCATTGGGGCCACTGCTGGTCTCCGAGATTTGGTTAGCAGTGGACCCCCGGGCCCAAACTCTCTTTTCCCCGGGAAAGGGGAGGGAGAGCATTAGGACAAATATCTTCATGTCTTGTGCCTTTTATTTCTACAATTTATCGTCTCCGCACTAGCCGGGAGGGGCTCACAGAACCCTGTAGGGCTGGACCCTATATTCTCCTTGGAGAGGTCCTTCACACCTCACGTAAGTTGTATTCCTAGGAATTTTATTCTCTTTGTGGCAATTGTGAATGGGAGTTCAAACATATGAAAAAAAGCTCACCATCACTAGTCATTAGAGAAATGCAAATCAAAATCACAATGAGTTACCATCTCAAACCAGTTAGAATGGTGATCATTAAAAAGTCAGGAAACAACAGAGGCTGGTGAGGATGTGGGGAAATAGGAATGCTTTTACTTGGTTGATGGGAGTGTACATTAGTTCAACCATTATGGAAGACAGTGTGGCCACTCCTCAAGGGTCTAGAACCAGAAATGCCATTTGACCCAGTAATCCCATTAATGGGCCTATACCCGAAGGATTATAAATCATTCTAATATAAAGACACACACACTCATATGTTTCTTGCAGCACTATTTACAATAGCAAAGACTTGGAACTAACCCAAATGCCCATCAGTGATAGACTGGATCAAAAAAATGTGGCACATATGTGCCACGGAATACTATGCAGCCACAAAAAAGAATGAGTTTATGCCCTTTACAGGGACATGGATGAAGCTGGAAACCATCGCTTTCAGCAAACCAACACAGGAACATAAAACCATACACCAGTTCTCACTCATAAGTGGCAGTTGAACAATGAGAACACATGGACACAGGGAGGGGAACGTCACACACTGGGGCCTGCCAGTGGATGGAGGGCAAGGGAAGGGAGAGCATTATAGCAAATACCTAATGCATGTGGGGCTTTAAACCTAGATGACAGATTGATGGGTGCAGCAAACCACAATGGCACGTGTATACCTATGTAACAAACCTGCATGTTCTGCACATGTATCCCAGAACTTTAAGTATAATAAAAATTAAAAAAATAATAAGGGAATATTATCAATGACATGGTTTGCCTCTGTGTCCTTATCCAAATCTCATGTTGAATTGTAGTTCAATGTTGGGTGAGGGACGTGGTGGAAGGTAACTGGATCATGGGAGATTTTCCCCATGTCATTTTCATGATGTCAAATGAGTTCTCATGACACATGATGGTTTTAACGTGTGGAACTTCCCCACTTCATGCACATTCTCTCTCTCCTGCTCTGCCATGTAAAATGTGCTTGCTTCCTCTTTGCCTTCTGCCATCAGTGTGAGTTTCCCGAGGCCTCCTAACAATGCTTCCTGTAAAGCCTCTAGAACTTTGAGTCAATTAAATCTCTTTTCTTCATAAATTACCCAGTCTCACGTAGTTATTTATAGCAGTGTGAGAACGGACTAACACAATGAACAAATGTGTGCCAACAGATTCAGCTATCTAGATAACACCAGTAAGTTCCTTAAAAGGTTTAAATTACCAAAATGAAATCAAGAAAAGTTAAAAATCAGAAAAGCCTCATAGCTATTAAAGAAACGGAATTTATTATTAAAGAGATTCCAGTAAAAATCTCTAGGTCCAGATGGCCTCACTGATTAATTTAATCAAATACTTCAGGAGTCAACAACAGCAATTCTACACAAACTCTTACCTGCCAACTTAGTTCACGAAGTCAGCATTACTCTGCTGCCAAAGCCAGACAAAAATTTTACAAGAAAGGAAAGTATAGAACAATATCCCTCATGGCATAGATTTTTACAAATTCCTTAACAAAAGAGTGTCATATTGAATTCAGCAGTACCTATTAATAAAATACCTACTGATCCAGTGAAACTTACCCCTGGAATGCAACACTGAAGGACTGCTTAGCATTTGAAAATCAATCAACATAATTCAGCATATTAACAGAATAAAGAAGAAAACCCAACTATAAAACCACAAAGCTTATAAAAGAAAACATGGTTAAAAAGTTTTGCAAGCTGGGGCTAAGCAAATTTTCTTGGATAGGATATTAACAACAAAAACAAATTGTTCAACTGTATTTTATCACATTTAAAACTTCTATCTTTTGATGAACACAAGAAAATGAAAAGGCAAGCCACAAACTGAAAGAAAAAATATTTGCAATGTATGTATTTAACAAAGAAACTGTATGCTGTATATAGAATACAGCATTTCACAAAAGATGGTATAGCAATAGACAGTAAGTATGTAAAAGAGGCTCAACATCATTAGCCATCATGGCAACGCAAACTAAACCTATGATGACATACTACTACCTATTAAATTGGCTAAAATTTAAAAAGGCTGACAATATCAATTTTTGACAAGAATGTGAGCACCTAGAATTCTCATACATTGATGGTGAGGGTGTAAATTTGTAAAATCACTTTGGAATCCAGACTGGCAGATTCTTATAAGTAAAACATACATTCACCATGTAGACCAGCAATTCCAGCCATAAATATCTGCCCCAAAGAAATAAAAATATATGTTTATGTAAAGATTGTACATGAATGTTCATAGCTGCTTTATTCATAATAGCCCCAAACTGGAAATAGCCCAAGTGTCCATCAACTAGTGAATGGATCAACAAATTGCAGTAGGTGTATATAGTAGAATACTAATCAGTGAGAAAGAAGAACAAACTACTGATATGCTTAACAACTTGGATAAATCTCAAAACCACAATGTTCAAAGAAGCCAGACACAAATAAGTACATATTGTTCGCTTTCATCTACATGGACTCTAGGAATGGCAAATTTAATCTATAATCACAGAAAGAACATCATTGGTATGGAAGGCTCACTTCAAAGAGGCAGAAGAGAACTTCTCGGGGTATGAAAATATTCTGTACCTTGACTGTGGTTGTGTTTTCACCACTATTCACTTGATTATATTAAATTATACCTGAATGTTTTCACTATCACCTGGTATGGTGATAGACCTCAAAGTTCTATCTCTAAACCTGATAGCTCATTCTCTAAAAAAACATAAACCATAGTTTAATTCCGTAAAAATGTAATACAGAGTTTTCTGGAAAACTGAACCAAAAAAGCGATATCTGAACAAAGTTGACTTAAATTATAAGTGAATTATAACTGATACTAGATGTAGCAACACATGTTCTTTTATAGACTCCTGCTAAGCACATACATCGGTAGAGTACTTTTGAAAAGTAGTCATCCATAGGGATTTTAATCATTCTCTTAAGTAATTCTACATTTAGAAATCTATTCTGAAATAAGAATAAAAAGAATAACCTGAAATAAGAATAATTTTTAATGTGAATAGATGTTTGCAGCCTGCTACTTCATTAAAATAAAAAACAAAAATGAAAACACAAACCCTACATAACAGACAACAGGGAATGGTTAAGAAAATTATGAATGAGGCATGAGAGGGACTATCTTAGAGCTATGTAAAATGATATTTTTCAAGATTCTTAAATAATATAAAATACGTATGTCAAAATATTAAATGAAGAGAACTAAAGAAAAATCATGCCTACTGTAATATCTTAATCCCAAGAAATGTAAATTATAAAAGAGGCTAGAAAACATTTAACAATCATATCTGAATGGTGATATAATTTTTTCTTTATTCTTTTCTATATTCTCCAAACAGTTCATAATTTATGAGAATTATGTTTATGATAAAAATATGCATTACAAAATAGCTAACAGTAAATATTCAAATATACCATGTAACTTCTAAATACTGATTTTGAGTCCTGGTTTCATAATTCAAAAGGGTGAATTTATCACAGTGAAAGTTTTGTGTATAAAAGGAGCCCAAAGAAATCATATTTTCCTTAGGAAATTTCAAGTAAAAACAAATCACTTCAACAGTGCAAACCAACAACATTAGGTGGCATGAGTGTACCAGACGCTGAGCCACAAAGCGTAACACTTGCCTGAAAAGAGCTTTGAGATTTTCCGGTAATTCGGTTCGACCAGCATAACCCGGGTTCATGGTAATAAATATTCCAACTGATGGCTTCAGAGCGATAGCTTCCCCAAGAAATACAAATCTACCATAAAAAGAATGTTGATGAAATTAAATGTGTTCACTGAATATGAATGCACATTGACAAATGCAAACCACTGCAAAATGCAGATTATTATTAGGAAGCTGTTTATTCTGTGTAATTTTCTTTAAAATTGATAAGCATACATATTTTGAAGGATATTTATTAAAAATGCCCTCCAGAGCAATTATAAAAATAGAAAATATTCTTTTCTATTTTAGCATAGCCTTAGTGTCCTAAAGTATAAAAGTAAGGACTTGACTATTTTAACATTTAATGGAAGGTGATGGCATTTTTACCTTTAACATGGGCTGCAGTTCCTTGAATGGGATGCGGCATAGAAAGGGAATGCCCATACTAACAGGAGAAAGGAATGCCCTGTTCAGTCTTAAATTTTGTCATTTCTTCAACTTCTTTCTCTTTCCCTCCATACCTTCCATTGACTCAACAAAAATCTATTAAATATCATCGAGATGTAGAATAGCTCTGGAGACAGACTCTGAGTATTCAGACACCAGCCATATTGCTTTAGGCAAGTTAATTATCCTCCCTATGTTCCAATTCCCTCATCTAGTAAAAATAATAACAATAATATCACCCATCTTACTGGATAATGCAAGGATTTAAAAGAGATTATAAATATAAATGGGTAAAAGTACCATGCCTAGAACATGGTGAATACTCAAGAGATGTCAGCTATGACTATTGCTATTACTGTCGCTTGAAGGCATTGGAGAAACAGTGAAAGATTTTCAGAAAGATTTGCAAGGACCCAGGTGGGTTGTTGCTGGCCAGGGAAACGAATGGTAATGTGCTATGAGAGCCATACTGAGAGACAGGTAGAAGGAAACTTTCAAATGAGGGTAAATGAGACAAAATATAAGGCTGATCTCTTGCTGAGAGGGGAGAGCTGAAGCAGTTAAGGAGCTGAGTTGGCATAATGGAAGAGAGAAGATCCAGAGAAAGAAACCACAGTGTTTAGGACTAAAAGTGTCTTATATACTAGGTAATTAAGAGCAGGTGGATTTTGTATAGTCAAGGGAAAAATGGAGAAAACTTCATTTTCGAGAACGTCAGGCTAGGGAAGGCAGACAGGCCGACAGCGCTGCTCACACACAGAGAGGCGGCTCTTGCCACAGGATAACTGCCTACTTTCCCATTGTATACAGCAGGGACAACCACAGTCAAAAGTGTGGACCTCCAGGGGGTAGAGCTGGCGAGGCACTAGAAGGCTTTGTAATTGAGGCATGGTCCCATCTCCTAAATCTTCATGTGTAAAGAGAATTTAATAAGCTCATGAAAACAAGGAGGAGCAGAGCTGTCTGCATCTGGGTTAAAAAAAGATGGAGAGAGAAGATCCACAGACATTCAGACAAGAGGAGACTACCAAGGAGCATTCTTGGCAATTTTCAGAAATCAGTACATGAATCAGTTACATAAATCTCCATAACAAAGGATGGCCTCAAATGACATACGGGTTACAGCAAATAAAAAGATTTTGACTAAAAGCTACATAAAATATGGCTGGGGATCTAAGAAGAAAGAACTGAGCTACTCTATCACGGCCTTAGAGACGGAGCAGGTCAGGAAACAGACATCTGAACTTATAAAACTCGGACCCAAGGCCCACGTGGCAGAAGGACTGAATGAGCGGTTTTCTAGAAGGCAGAAATTTCCAGATGTATCTACTAATAGCCTGGAAACTTCTACAACAGGCTCACAGTCCAAGAGGCTAGATAATCCTTGGCAGATTGAAAATGTTCCTATGGCCGACCTCGTGCTGCAATGGTAGCATGTCTGACTCCAGAAAATGTTCCTGTGGACAAGATAGCTAGCTGGGCAAAACCTTCTAAAACCTGGGGGGCACAGGGAGGCCAGGTAAGACTGCCCTGTTGATAAAAATGTTACGAAGAGGACCAGAATTGTGCTGCATATTATACTTATTTCTCAAATTAAGCCATCAAACCTAAGTGCCAGTTGTCTTTTGCTTTTTGGAGTGTGGCATCATGTTGAGAAGTGTTTGGATTTCAAATATAACTTCAAAGATCTTGCCCCATGTTACTGGAAGAACATAAAGGTATAACCTGTTGGGATGAGAAAACTAGCAAAGGAAGAGCTGGTGGAGGACTAAGATTTTGATTGTGGATATATTACATATGAGAAGCCCGGGAGACCTCCAGTAGAGTCTTGCGATGCCCCAGGCAGGTGTTTAGGTCAGTTCAGAGATGAGGGGAATGGAGGCCTGCACATCTGACAGTCAGCAGCAGAGAGAGAGTTTTTAAAAGCCCTGGGACTAGTTGAAATGAATAAGGGGAGAAAATACAGAGAAAATAAGTCCAAAGACCGAAGCCTGTGATGTCTAACATGAATTGGCCAGGAAATAATAACAATAAAACATAATAGCAAACACTGATATGGTGCTTACTATGTGGCAGGCATTTGTCCAGGTACTTGGCATTTAATCATCACAGTAATCTATAAGGCAGGTACTCTTCTTTCCCCCATTTTATAGATGGGAAGAAACCAGGAATGAAGCAGCTGCGAGGGGAGAGAGATGTAGGAGACGTGGTGTCCTGCAACCCACATGAAGAAAGTGTACCACGCAGTGGATAATGACCAACTGCATCAGATGCTGCCAGAGGTCAAGAAAGATGAGGACTGAGAACTGATCAATGGATGAGCATCTTCGAAGTCTTTTGGGTTTTTTTTGGGAAACGGTCTTGCTCTGTCCCCCAGGCGGGAGCATGGTGGCACGAACACAGCTCGCTGCAGCCCTGACCTACTGGCCTCAAGCAATTCTCATGCATCAGCCTCCCAAATAACTGGAACTAAACATGTTGCCATGCCCAGCTAATATTTTAAATTTATTTATTTTGTAGACACTGCGTCTCGCTATGTTGCCCAGGCTGGTATTGAACTTCCGGGCTCAAACAAATCCTCCCACCTCAAACTCTCAATGTGCTGGGATTACAAGCACAAGCCACTGAGTCTGGCCGATCCCAGAAGTTGTTTTTTTTTGTTTTGTTTTTTCCCCGCCCCCGCCCCCCAGAAGTTGTTTTTTAAGTGATTAAAGTAATGTAATATACACGTGTTGTATTCATTACCTAGAAACCGCTAATAAAACTGGGAGACTATTCAATTTCCCCAAATTGACTAGACTCTTCCCTTTATCTATCTCATGAGACAGGGAGAGGTAGCAATAGACAGTGAAGGGGAGATTAGCTGCATTATTCCAAGTTTTTCTTTCTACTTATAACAAGAGAAAACCCACATGCCACTCACCTCTTTTTCCTGTTTCTGATGGCATCATGAATAATTTTCACTTGTACTGCCACCACTGACAGAACTTCCACGGAGATTCGGTTGAACTCATCAAAGCAGCCCCAAGCTCCTGTCTGCACCAATCCCTTATAGATATTTCCTATGGACTAAATAATAAAGCGAGGCACTCGAAATTTAACAGAAGGGGTTTTTAAGCTATTATATTGAATAATTCCCAACCAGGAATAATGCTAGAGTACACAGTTTTACACATGACTTTATGACTAACTTACTTTGTAGTCCATTTGCTCTGAACAGTTGAATACATAAACCATCATGCCAAGGGCACGGCCTAGGTCCTTGGTGGTCTCTGTTTTTCCAGTACCAGCTGGGCCAGCAGGAGCCCCACTCATGGTTAGATGAAGTGATTGAGTTAAAGTAATGTAACACCTTTAAGCAATAGAAAACAAAAATATCACGGTCTACTATGAGATTTCTATACAACATCAGAGGCAATACATTTTTTTTTTAAGAAGCTCTAGAATGTGATAGTAGCACAAAATAACAAACTACTGATATAGTTCTGATTTGTTCACGGTAATAATGAAACAGAATATTTTGTATCCCATTTATTTTTAGACTAGCTGTCTAAAAATACTAGAAAAGAATGTATTTCTTTGTTTATTGATCTCATTTCCTACGAACTGTGTATTTGAATACAACACTTGATTTGTGATGCTATTAGATTTCAGGTATTTCCAGGTAAAGATACCATTAATATGGCAGACAATATCTCAAACTATTGTTTATAAAGGAAAAGTAGTTTCATGCAGTTAAACTGATGAATGAATTAGACATTTGTTGCATTAAACTGCTACCTAATATATATATAATTTATATAAATACATAGTATACAAATAATATATTCCTATTTCAATATATAAAGCAAATATAAAAAGACAATTTATTATATTTAAATGTATTTTAGAAACCTCTTTTGAATGTGTGGCTACCTGCACTTAGATTACCATAACACTTATTTTACATGAAAGACTGACAGGTTCTTAGAAAATCATGAAACAAGAATACGTAATACAAGAAGACAAGACAAACAGCCAGGACCTCAAATGGCTGTATTCTTTATTTGGGGTTTCCTCAGGTTCATAAATTGTTTTTGTCTTAGACAGACAACAGGTCTAGTGAAATGATACACACATGCAGGTCAGGAGACCAGAGACTAATGTCTCCTTTGCCAGTCATCAGATGCTCATCTTAAATAAGTCTTTTGACATCAACGTACCTGTTTTCTCCTCCCTTAAATGAGGTTAATTGCAGGATTATATTCAGAAGGCCAAAGGTAAATGCCTTAAAAATTGAAAGTACTATGCAAATAAAAGCGATTAATTTTGAAAACAGAAAGTATTTCTGTATTTTATATCCACTGCATGTTCAAGCGTATCTTACAACGAAAGAGTGAAAAGGCTCCCAGACTAGGAATCAGAGTACTTCTTGTAGTAGCGATTTCACCTTGTAATTTTCTCCAGTGGTTCCACGTTTTGGTTAGGCATATGGCCTCCAACGTTTACAGGCTGCATTTCCTGCCTGCTTTCCAGTCAGGAGTTGCCAACTGACCACATTCCAATCAATGGTATATGTGCAGAAACTATGAGTGCCATTCCTGGAACACTTCCTTGGAGATATTTGACCTAGACTCTTTTTATCCTTTCTACTGGCTAAAACACATGTGGAAACCATGTTTGGCATGTGGGCCACCTGCCAGCCGGTACTGCTGACCCACTCTCCTCTGGACTGTGAGACAGCCACTTCTGTGTTATTTAAGCCATTGTGTTTTGGAATTTCTAACAGCAGCTTTACCTGCACCCTCCTAACCAACACACCTGAGTTCCTGCACAAGTTGATCAGGTAGGAGCTAGCTGACTTAAGTCTTTGAACCTGTTTACATATGGAAAAAGGAGACACTATCTCCCTTGCCTACTTCACAAAGGGATGGTCAGCATCAAATGAATATAATGCTAGAATTTGAAAGGCATCATTTTGTTAATGGAAACAACTAGTAAATAATTCAAAGAATGAAATGGAAATGGAAACAGTTTATCCAACACAATTCACACTATCAAAATGAACATTCATCTTCCTTTTAGCTCCCAAAAAACCCATATAGTGATTCTTCCAATTTAGAAGTTAATAAACTATTCGGCCTCACATAATGATAAACTTCAAAATGTCTCTTTCCTTTTTCTCCTCTACCCTGGGCCTTCCTTTCTTCTTTCTCTATCAACAAGGGCATGCATACAGTAGACTCCTCACATTTGCAGTTTAGACTATTCTCAAGTGACTTTGTCAAGCTACAAACTGTAATCCCTCTCATTGAAAGAAGTGCATAAATTAAGACAGTGAATGCTGATGTTTAGTCAGAGACAAGTTAGAACTGAATTAGATGTAACTGTAGAAACGATACAATACACAAGTGTTGCGATTATGAGCAGATTAACATGTACGAGAACAATCACAAATGTAGCGTGACAGTCCTACCAGCCTCTCGGGACTACCACAGCAAACCAGTTTTCTGGACTTACATTTGAAACTGTCTCCATTTTGGTGAAAGTGGATAATTGGGCATACTGCTACGACTTTGAGGTGTGATTTCTGTTTCCTGAATGCCAAAGATTAAATGTGCTGTCTCCCGTTAAACAGGTCAGCAGAGATTGGAATACTAATAAAGAAATTCATGTCAGTGTGACACAGTCTTACCTCCACAATATTCTGACTATGTATATATTTACTTGGAGTCAAGTGGAAATGAACTGTTGATAATAGTAACCTCTTGCCCTGTGGAAATACTTGAACCACATAGGCTTTCCTTCTATCCCTGGCACTCACCAAGTGTCTTCCCACCTTGGAAACTTTGTCCTCGCTGTTGCCTGTAACTTTCTGCCCCAAGATCTGGGCCTAACTGGCTCTTCATTGTTTTGGTCCCACCTCAAGCTCTCTACAATCTATAGTAGACACTCCCTTTGAGACAATTTTAAATATATTGACCTTTTTTATTTTTTCATAGCATATATTACAGCCTAAATAATAGTGTTCCTTACTTTATTTCTTGTTTCTCTGTATCCCTACTTACTAGAAAGTAATCTCTGTGACAGCAGGAACCCTCTCTGTTCAACGCTGGAACAGTACTTAGCAGAGGACTTTAGAAGTATTTGTTAAATCATTTAATGAATGCTATGTTCTACTCCTTCCTTTCCTTTCACTGTATACAATTCCTCAAATATGAATTTGAACACAGGCAATTCCTAGTTATTTTTACACTTTGAATATAAGAATCCTGGGAGGATGGAAGGAGGTGGTTATAGATCCTGATACCACCATGTCAGTTGTAGATAACTGGGCAGAATAAAAAATGCCTCCTTGACCCTATTAATCCACTCATGATTTCATCATTTGTGCACTGTATAGCTTCTTTAATTCTGTTTCTCTAATCCAATTCTCTTTACCTTTTCCTAATGAAAGTCAGCATTCCCTATCTGACATTATTAGTTAATTTACATACCATTTTCACGTAGTTCATTGTTTGTTTATTGTTTCTCCTCATTTCTTCCTTTTCATTCTCGTACATCTCTGCTCATGCTAGGGGACTTTTTTGGATTGGTTTTTCCCATCTGGATGAAAACTTAGAACTGTTACCTGTCAGTTAGAGGAGTGATCACTAGTCGAGGACTGTTTCCTAAGTATTCATAGAAGTACTGGAACTGGGCATCACAAATGTTAACGAAGCAGTGCTTCTGGGTATCCTCCCACCGGTGACGAAGTTGAGATAGCCACGTAAAAGCCTGGGGACTGACAACCTAAAAGCATTGCATAATCATCATATACAGGACACTGGCAGTTTTGGAGCAAAAATTTGTTAATCTAATTAACTCTACTGGTTCACATTTTGTTTATAAAATTCTCACAAATAGGAAATCTCTTACTATTGCAAATTGTAACTGCACATACATGGTTAAATACTTAGTAAGAAATATGCATGTAGTAAGTTCTCATTTTAAACTGGCTTTTATGAAAACAATATGAATTTCTTCAAGCAATGCTTTTTTCTCCCCTTTTATGAATCATCCCAGGGGATTAGATTTCGTAACTTTGTACTCATATCAGTGAAGTCAGATGGAAAAACACACTATCTGTATTAAAATGACACATAATCCTTAATTTCTGCATCTCAGAGGCATAAACTACACTTTGAACCAAGTTCATTCTAAAACCAATCTGCTTTTAGTACAGAGATTTTCTGCTTCATTTTTAATCACATCAAAGAACAGTATTTTTCATTGCTATTCTTTCCCGTCTATTCAGTCCTAACCATTCATCTTCCTGTGAAAAATCCGTCTTTTTCAAGGTATATATGACCCTCGGATTTCTTGAGAATCAGTGGAACTTACCAAAATTACTGTATACTAATTTGTCTGACGACTACACAGGTTTTGGCATTGCATATTCATGTATACTAGATGGTTGGGAATTAGACAAAGTATCTCTTTTAGTACCAAATAAATGACATATTTTAAATCAGAATTTATCCTACTGCAAATCATCAGACTGATAAAACAGAATAAAACATGTAGGAAGATAAAAGGCCCTATTAAAGGAGTAGTTAGTTATCAACAGTTTATTATCAAAATGAGAACACATGGTAAGTGATGTGTTGCAAGGAAAAGTTCTGGACTAGCAATTAAAGAATATGGCTCACTAGTGGTCCTGAAGCTGGATCAAGGAATATTAATATACGTTTATGGCTTACATGAAGAAGCATTTTCTTGCACTTTATAAAAGGAATTAAAATTCACTTTGTTTTTAATAAACTGAGAGAAAAAAAGAAAAACCACAGAAACATTTCACAACACATCCAGGCATTGGAACTGTGAAAGGAACTGCCTTGTTTTAGTACCCCCAAACAGGTGCAGTCCAGTAGACAAGCATGCTCCCGACTTCTGTAAATAGGAATACATTTTGGAAAGAAGGATGAGAAAATTCTCCTTTCACATTAAACACTGTCAGCACTTAAAGACGCACAGACTTTTTAAAGATAAATAAAAGTTAATATACTACAAGATTTAGAAAATAATTTCTTACAAGAAAATAAAAGCTGCTCAAGGAATAGACAAAGAATTACTCAAGTGACAACCTAGAATTATGACCGACATCTCTCTCTTCAAGGAGAAATGTATCAAAGGCCCACAGACATGGTTTGAATTACAAACACAAAATCTTACTGCTATTGGCTGTGTAAGTCACAGAGGTGAGGCTCACAGGCCAATGACCCAAGATGGTCATGCACAGAGAGATGAACATAGTGATTTCTCACGGTTCTTTCATTACAGTAAAAATTTTTTTGATGGTCTGATGTTCCTAACCTGGCAAATCCTTTGGGATATCACTTGGAATAACTCTCATCAGGATAATATATTGGCTAATCAAAATCAAATGCACCCAAGGTAACTACAACTTTTGAGGACTAATTAAAACATACAAACTTTCAAAAAACACTGACTTTCTTGGAACCACTCTGGCAATAAACACCACTTTAAGGCAACAATAATGAATACACAACATTTCTACAAACGACTTGCCTTCTGAGAAATAAGTTTGGCCACCACGTCTCTGGCATGGACATCTATGGTACAAATTGTCATGATCTTCTGTCTGTCTCCTGGTGGAAGTTCTCCCAGCAAAAGCGTAATTAGTGTATTCAGCTGAGAAATCTGGAAGGAATTGTTTTTTAAAAAGGAGGGAAGGGTTACAAATACAGAATTTAAGAGCCCAAAATTCTTCATATTTGTAAAGAGTCATTTAGTTTACAAAACGATTTCTTTCTTTCTTTGAGACAGGGTCTCACTCTGTCACCCAGGCTAGAGTGCAATGGCATGATTTTGGCTCATTGTAACCACTGCCTCCCGGGTCCAAGTAATTCTCCTGTCTCAGCCTCCCGAGTAGCTGAGATTACAGGCACCTGCCACCACAGCCAACTAATTCTTTTATTTTTAGTAGGGACAGGATTTCACCATTTTGGTCAGGCTGGTCTTGAACCCCTGACCTCAAGTGATCTGCTCACCTCGGCCTCCCAAAGTGCTGGGATAATAGGCATGAGCCACCACACCTGGCCACAAAACAATTATTTCAAATGTGTTACTGCAGCTGGTTCTCAAAGAACCTTGGTGTAGAAATGACAATATTATCACCCCTCACACAGATGAAGGACAAGAGAACCTGTGAGTAATGACAAAGCTGGAGCAGACACAGGGTTTCCTGGCTGCACTGAACTGACCCTCTACCCTAATGATAACCTGGTCCACAATATTGCTGGAATAGAAATGACTACAAATCTTAAAAGGCCAAATTAGACTAACTTTCAAAAAGTATAGAAAGAGCCAAATGACAAATTTTTCTTTAGAAAAGTATTTGCCTAACAATTTGTGTTTTTTTTTTAAATACACGATAAAGATGATTACTGAAAAAGTATTTAAAATGTAGAGCTGAAGAATGTCCTCCTTTACTCTGATTCACATCCCTACTGTTTAGGTCTGTCAAACTTGTAAGACAAATATTTTCAAACTGCTGGTCTTTTTTCATAGAATGGAAAGGAATAAAATGAAATGACATGACTGACAATTCATTGAAGTGAATGGAATAGAAAATACGGCATTACACGTAGTATGTGTATATATTGTTTCAAGTTGTTTTATTTCCATTTTGACTACGTACATAAACATGTGAACTTGGAGCTGATAGAAAATATTTCTTATGGTAAATTGTGGTCAGAGAGGTTTGAAAGATGCTATATTAGGTGATCATTTTGTTACTATGGTTATTTACACAAAAAGATTTCTGCCTTACTCAAGCCTTATTTACAAAAACAGTATTTCTGCCTTATTCTAGGTATCGTACTGTGAAACAATACCATCTTTTCTCTTCAGCTCTGCAAAGGACAGTCAATGACAAACTGCTAGCACCTGAGAAAGCTGACAGTAAGTGTGTAAGGCAGATCACCAGAGACTCAGACCTTTGTAGCCTACTGTCAAATACAGGTTCCCTACTGTACTATTATCACGTGCCGGAAAATGCAAAATCCTGCAAACTTCCCTGAGACTGCTGTGCAGCTGGAGGCTGGAGAAAGTCATACAGCTGGAATAAGAAGGGAGAAGAAAGGCAGGAAGAGATAACCGTAACAAGTGCAATTTACATGAAATGAGAACACAGAAGGTTCCAGGCACTGACTAAGCATGTTGCTGATTTCATCACACTTAATCTTAAGACAATCCGTTATCTGAACTTGCAGGTAAGAAAATTGAGTCACAGCCTTATTAACCACTTTGCCAATCCAGGGAGGGGAAACTCAAATCCCAACAGTCTGACTTCAGAGTTTTCACATAAACCCCCTCCAGCATCCACAAGACCTACTCACCCCTTCAGGTCTGAAAAACTGAAGCTGTGCAAGAAGCATTCAGGACAGACTTAAAGTCAAACACAAAGGAAAAAAAGAAATAAAAATATTAATATACGTCCCCTAGATATTCAGGATACACAACAGCTTTATAAGCACTTGCTCTATTTCTTCTACACTCTAGCATTATTAAGGTATGACTGAAAAATAAAAATTGTACACATTTGATATTTTGATATATGTATACACTGTGAATCTATTACCCCAACCAAGCTAATTGACATAGTCATCAGCTCACCTATTTTTTTTTCAAAGTGAGAATACTTGATATTTACTCTCTTAGCAAATTTCAAATATATATTACATTATTAACTATAGTTGCCATATGTTACATTAGGTCTTTAGAACTTACTCAGGCTATAACTGAAAGTTTGTACCCTTTTACCGCAGTATGTTCCCTTCTCCCCCACTCCCTATCCTCTGGTAACCACCATTCTACTGCTTTATGTGTTAGACTTTTATTAAAAATCCACTTATAAGCGAGCTCTTGCAGTATTTTCATTTCTGTGTTTAGCTTATTTCACATAGAATAATGCCCTTCAGATTCATCCAGGTGTCACTAATGGTAGGGTTCCTTTTTTGTAAAGGCTAAATCATATTCCTCTGTATGTGTGTGCATGAGTGTTTGTGTGTGTGTCTACACATTTTCTTTATCTATCTATCAATGAATACTTGGATTTATTCCACATCTTGGCTATTGTGAATAAAGCTGCAACACACATAGGAGTGCACATATCTTGTCAAAATAGTGATTTTATTTCCTTTACTATATACCCAGAAATGAGATTGTTGGCTCATATGGCAGTTCTATTTTTAATATTTTGAGGACCATTCATACTGTTTTCCATAATGGCTATCCTACTTTCTACCAACCACCAAGGAGGTAAAAGATCTGTAAACTGAAAACTAAAAAACTTCAAGGAAAAAAATTAAAGACACAAATAAATGGAACGATCCCATGCCCTTGGATTAGAAGAATTTATATTTGTTAAAAATCTCTGCACTGCCCACAGTTCTCTGTAGACTCAACGCAAGTGCATCAAGATTTCAATGGCATTTTTTTTCAAATGTCGAAAAAAATGATTTTAAAGTTTGTATGGAATCACAAAGGACCTTGAATAGCCAAAGCAATCTTTTTTTTTTTTTTTTCCCTGAGACGGAGTTTCGCTCTTGTCACCCAGGCTGGAGTGCAATGGCACCATCTTGGCTCACTGCAACCTCTGCCTCCTGGGTTCGAGCAACTCTCCTGCCTCAGCCTCCCGAGTAGCTGGGACTACAGGCATGTGCCACCATGCCCAGCTAATTTTTGTATTTTTAGTAGAGACAGGGTTTCACCATGTTGACCAGGATGGTCTCGATCTCTTGACCTCGTGATCCACCCGCCTCGGCCTCCCAAAGTGCTGGGATTATAGGCGTGACCACCGCGCCCGGCCGCCAAAGCAATCTTAAGCAAGAAAAACAAAGCTGGAGGCATCACATCTCCTGATTTCAAATTATATTACAAAGCTATAGTAATCAAAATAGTGTGGTACTGGCATACAAAAAGACACACAGACCAATGGAACAGAATAGAGAGTTCAAAAATAAATTTTTCAACTTATTTTCAGCATAGGCACCAAAAACACAAAGCGAAAAAAGGATAGACTCTTAAATAAATGGTGTTAATAGAAAACTGGGCATCATATGCAAAAGAACAAAACTGGACCCTTATACTATACATAAAAATCAACTTAAAGACTTAAAAAAAAAAAACTATACAAAAAAAAAAAAATCTTAAAGAATCACACTTGTAATTCCAGCTAAGTCTCTTATCAAAGACTTAAAGATAAGACATGAAACTATAAAACTCCTTAAAAAACAAAACAACAACAAAAAAAAAACGTGGGAAAAGCTTCATGACTTTGGTCTTGACAATAATGTTTTAGACTTGACACCATAAGTTAGATGACAAAAGCAAATATAAACAAGTGAACTATATCAAACTAAAAAGTTTTCATACAACAAATGAAAAAATCAACAAAATGAAAAGGAAGCCTATGAAATAGAAGAAAATATTTACAAACAATTTATCTGATAAGGAGTTAATATCTAAAATATATAAGAAACTCATACGACAAAATATATAAGAAACTCAATGGCAACAAAATAAATAACCTGATTAACAATGGTCCAAGGACCAGAAAAGACCTTTTCCCAAAGAAAACAAATGGCCCACTAGTATATGAGAAGATGCTCAACATCACTAATCATTAGAGAAATCAAAACCACAATGAGCTATCACCTCATACACATTAGAGTGGCTATAATGAAAAAGTCAAAAGATAGCAAGTGATGGCAATGACGTGCCTTAACCTACTACAAGAGTGACATCAAAGATCACTGATCACTGGCCGGGAATGATGGCTCATGCCTGTAATCTCAGCACTTTGGGATGCCGAGGTGGATGGATCACTTGATGCCAGGAGTTCAAGAGCAGCCTGGCCAACAGGGTGAAACCCCGTCTCTACTAAAAATACAAAACATACTAGCCAGCTGTAGTGATGTGCACTTGTAATTCCAGCTACACAGGAGGCTGAGGCAGGAGAATCACTTGAATCCAGGAAGAATAGGTTGCAGTAAGCTGAGATCTCACCAATGCACTCCAGCCTGGGTGACAAAGTGAGATTCTGTCTCAAAAAAAATAAAAAAAGATCACTGATCACAGATCACCATGATACAATAATAAAAAAAATTAAAATATTGCAAGAATTACCGAAATGTGACACAAAGACAAAAAGTGAGCACATGTTGTTTGAATAATGTTAGTGCTCAACATAGGGTTGCCACCAATCTTTAATTTGTTTAAAAAAAAAAAAAAGGCAGTGTCTGCAAAGTACAAAAAAGCAAATCACAGTAAAATGAGATATACCTGTACTTTTAATACACTGCATCTTTAAAAAGTAGTGAAATGTTTAAAAAGCAGATGTGATTATTGTTTTATGTTAATGTGTTCACCATCCCCTAGATTTTATGTTCCACAAAGGCAAGGACAGTGACCATCTTACTCGTGCCTTATCCCAGAGCCACTGAAGAACTGTCAGAGTGTGGGTGCTTAATGTGTATCTGCTGAATAGATAAACTAATGTACAATAACAACCCATGTCCTCTCAAGTTTCTAAAGAAAATTAATATACATGTCAGCGAGTAAAGAGGTGTTTAGGCCTTGGATATTTTCTCATCTGGGTCAAGATCCAGGCTTTGCAGTATCCAATCTTAAACCATTACCAGTGTTTGGTTAAAAAAAAAAATGTTGATTGTAACAAAAGTAATATCATATGTGTTATAAGAACATTTATAATTTTAAGTGCATTCACATGCATAGCCGTCTGAGCCTCCCAACAACCTGTGATTTCTGCATTACTCATTTTGCACAGAAGTGCAGTCAAATAGAAGATGATTAACAACACAGTTTGTCAACATAATCTACACAGCATCGCATGTTGGGAATCTTACATTGTGCGTCAAGATTAAACATTCTCTGATGCTACTCTTTAAGCAATAAAATTCTGTACCCATAGTTATGCAATGTCTGTATTATTTGGGCAGTGGCAACAGGTAGCAATCATTACGGTCAATAACGTAGTTGCATATAAGTTTATGGTCTGTGGTGTATAAAGCATTCCTTGGCAGCTTTAAGAAAGTATGTCCTATCATGTAATCAGTACATATTCTTGCCACTAATCGCAGTAGTGTTACATGATTTTCTGCCGGATCAAGCATGCATGCCCGGCTCAAGTCTAGCTGCATCCCTTTGAAACTCAAGTGGCTGTTTTCCTGGTACATGTTGACTTCATTAGAGTGCAAGTACACCATGTACCTTGAGCTAGAAATAAGCGCATGTTAGAGTAAAACCCAAACTTTTGTTCCCGGAACACAAAGTCTTCCATAGGCTCACGCCACTCCTTTCCCGTCTCACTTCACTGTCCATGTTGGCCTTCTCTTTGTTCTCCTCTCACAGCTGCTTTGAGGCCTCAGCAACCATTTCATCTGCCTGGAGTCATTTTCCCTCTAGTCTTCGTATGATTAGCTTCCTCTCATTATTCAAAGTTTTAGTCCTGATTTAGCTCCTCAAATGGGCCTTCTCTGGCCATTCTAATTACTATCGCCCCTATCTATTGTTTTCATTTTATTCTCTTTATGGAATGTATGAATGTCCTATCAATCATCTATTTCTTTGTCTCCTCCACCCTAAACTCTAAAGGAGCAAGGCCCACATCTGTCTTATCTTGTACTGTGTTCCCATACTTAGCATAGTGGCCACCATCAAGCATGTGTCCAACTCAACACTCATGGTATGAACTGATGAAGGAAGAAATGAACAAACGAATGATGGGAGCAATACACATCAGAACAACAGTTCTTTGTTCTCTCACGCACTCGTTTGTACAAGATGACAAATGCGGTTCTTGTTTCCAGCCCTTACAGGACAACAAGGAACGCAGATAAATAATGATAACTGTTTTGCTAGGGCAAGTAAAAAGTACGCTGATATCCCACAGAAATAGGGCCTTGCCTGATCTAGGGCTTAGAAAGGCACTTTAGAGGAATTTATACCAAGACCTAAAGAATGAGCAGGATTTAGGTTGAGAAGAATTTAGGGGTTGGCCAACAGGGAGGCAGTGTTTTAGTCACAGGAGGCAGCCTGTGGAAAGGCCCTGCATGGAGCGGGTGGCTCTGGGGAAGAACTGAAAGAGGTCATCAATGGCAGGATGGGACAGCAGAGGTGGGACAGGTGTGTAAGGATGCTGCAGAGGAAAGCAAGTGCCCAAGATGAGTCAGGACAATGAGATGGTGCCGAAGAGTCCGGGGGGGGGCAGTGGGTGATAATGAGATTTGTGCTATTACATGATTTCTCTGGCTATACTGTAAAGAATGAATTGGAGGTAAGTAAGACTGACAGAAAAAAAGACCTGAAAGGAGAAAGCTAGTCATTTAGATGAGAGAAGAGAGTGGCTTGGTCTAAGATATTATCTAAGCAGCTAGAGAGGCAGTGAGAATGGGGATCTTCAGAACAGCTAAAGAGGTTTGATGGCTGATTGGATATTAAGCATATGAAGAGTCAGGTAGGCTTCTAGTGCAGGCAACTACTGAAGACATTTTTTTCCCCCCTGCAGTTGGGCACATTAGGAAGCAAGTTTGAGAAGAGAGAATGTACACTAGATCTTTTAGATTGGGTGTGCCTTTGAGACTTCAGTGAAAAATCCCTAGCTGCTTCTGGCTATGCTTCAGGAGAGAGATATAGGCTGGAGCAAAGTAAACTGAGCAGCCATAAAAGTGGATGAAACCAGTCAGGGGTGTGTGGGGGTGTGGGGGGGTGTGTGAGGAGGGGAGGGGACGGGAGGGGAGGAAAGGAAAGGAAAAAGAAGAAAGACCGTGAGAGGCTGAGGCAGGTGGATCACTTGAGGCTAGGAGTTCCAGGACAGCCCAGTCAACACGGTGAAACCTGTATCTACTAAAAATACAAAAACAGGCCAGGTGCGGTGGCTCACACCTATAATCCCAGCACTTTGGGAGGCTGAGGTGGGTGGATCACGAGGTCAAGAGATCGAGACCATCCTGGTCAACATGGTGAATGAAACCCCGTCTCTACCGAAAATACAAAAAAATTAGCTGGGCATGGTGGTGTGCACCTGTAGTCCCAGCTACTCGGGAGGCTGAGGCAGGAGAATTGCTTGAACCCGGGAGGCGGAGGTTGCAGTGAGCCAAGGTGGCACCATTGCACTCCAACCTGGGTAACAAGAGCGAAATTCTGACTCAAAAAAAAATAAATAAATACAAAAACATTAGCCAGGCATGGTGGTACATAACCATAACCTGTTACTTGGGAGGCTGAGGCATGAGAATCACTTGAAGCTGGGAGGTGGAGGTTGCAGTGAACCAAGATCACACCACTGTACTCCAGCCTGGGTGACAGAGTGACACCCTGTCTTAAAATAAATAAATAAATAAATAAATAAATAAACCAGAACAGAGCCATAAAGAACAGGAATATTTAAGGAGCAGAACGAAGACGACTGGCCAGGTAAAGCAAAGTGCAGCCCAAGTTTTCTAAGTAGAAAACCATAATTCAAAAAACCATGAACATAAAGGAAGAAAGTACATGAAGAAGGAGGAAGTATTTTCTAACTTATAGAAAACAGAAATAGACTGCATCAAGTGGTAGAAATTGGTTGTGATGATGAGAAAAAGCAAAGAGCAAGCATAGACATTAGGTCAGCAAGCTTGATTTTAATAAAGGTTACAGAGATAAGGCAGGAAATAAAAGGAGATAAGGCATGAATGGACAATTTTTGGTTATCATTTTGAGAAATTAGGGAATTGGGCATGTTTAATTCCCGATGGGAATGAGCAAGAGTGAGAAACTGAAGAAATAGGAGAAAAGGAAGTCAGGGCAGCCTTGAGAGGGGTCAGAGCAGAGGCTGAGAAATAGCTTTGTGCAACGGAGGCCACCCTTCCCTCCGAGCTGGAGGACGGTGCCGGGGAGGGACATCAGCCTCATGGCCACTGCTCTAGTTCCTCTCTGAGGATGCTGGCAGATAATAAAAGCACTGACTGAGAGGCAGCGCATGTGAACACGTGTGCTGTGTATGTGTTTTCCAATTTAATCATCACAACAGCCCTATGAGGTAGGTACGGTCAGGATTCCAGTGTTACATACGACAATATGAGATCATCCGCCGAGATCGCACAGTTCTAAATGGTGGAGTCAGAGGCCGGTACACAATTCTAAGATCTTATTGTATGTTTTACAAATACACACCCTTCTTATGTGGATAACAGGGAATCAGACCAGGCAAGAACTGGCCTCCAGTGACTGTGGTGAGTGTCAGAACTGAGTATACCCCACTTATGAATTCTCTTCTTTATAGAAACACAGAGATGCTTCCTAACAAAAAGACAAAGATCTTATATTTTGTATATCACATACCATAAAAAAAAAAGACAAAAAGACACAATCTTGACCACCATTGGGGTTTACAGGATACACATATCTAAGGAACTAAAGATTTCCCAAAATGGGCCAGCCAGCTTGGCAGGATAACGGTGGGTTCACCATGTAGGACAACGTCAGACCTAGAAAATAACAGACTCAAGGTCAGAGAGAAGTGGTGGTTCCTGATACACAGTGATGGCTGGTCCCCCATTTTGTCCTGACCTGGCTACTACGGCAGCATAGTAGAAAGAGGCCGTACTGCGGATTTAATGAGTGTGTCCCTCAATACTATAGGTTTAAATAAGGCAAAAATGAAAAAAAAATCTTCCTTGCAGCAGAAGCATTGCAGTTTTACCAGCATCAGCCATAGCTTATCTCCCAATCTGGGGACGTCCGAGCCATGGTGGTAAAGAAGCTGGAAGAAGTCACTCTGCAGAAAAGCTGAGATCTGGAGGTCAGATTTGGTGGCTCATGCCAGTAACCTCAGTGTTTTTGGAGGCTGAAGAGGAGGATTGTTTGAGGCCAGGAGTTTGACACCAGCCTAGGCAACACAGCAAGTCCCCATCTCTACAAAACATTTAAAAATTAGTCAGACATGATGTCATGCTTCTGTAGTCCTAGCTGCTCAGGAGGCTGAGGTAGGAGGACTGTAAGTTTGAGGCTGCAGTGAGCCATGATCATGTCACTGCACTCCAGCCTGGACAAAAGAGCAAGACCCAGTCTCTTAAAAAAAAAAAAAGAAGTCTAGAGCTAGAAGTCCTCAGCTTAGCAGATCGAAATGAACGTTACAATATAACCGCTATAATGCCTTGGGGATCAGCTACAGGACCCTCCATCCCCTTCTAACAGGACATAATACTGAAGTTCTTCTTGTTTGAAAACAATAGCAATGGGGACCTCTAATCTTGAAACCCACCAGTTTCACCTTCAGCAATATCAGAAACAATGAATTTTCACTTCCACCAGCCACAGCAAAGGAAATGACAAAAGAGACCAAGTCCCATACTCTTAAAACTATCAGAGCACGCATTGTTGAATCTCAATTTGTTGTCCTGTTTTCCAATGCTCACTTCCTACTTCTTTAATCCTGCTGCTAAAACCACCAGTGCAATATTGAGCAATGAATGTCAGAGATAGTGAGCATAATTACCTCATTCTTGACAGTAATGGAAATGATTCCAATGTTTCACCATTAAGCATGATTTTCTCTGCAGGTTTCTGGTAGCTATTTTTCAGGTTATAAAAGTTCCTTTAAATGCTTACATTAGAAAAGAAAAAGGTATAAAGTAATAAGTGCCTACCTTAAGAAACTTGAAAAACAGGAAAAAATTAAGCTCAAAGTAATTAGAAGAAAGGAAATAATCAAAATAAGGGCAGAAATGAGTGAAATATAAAACATAGAGAAAACCAACAAAGTCAAAGGCTAGTTCTTTGAAAACAGAAATAAAATTGATAAACATCTAGAAAACTCAATTAAGAAAAAAGAGAGGAAAAAATAAACTACCAAAGCTGAAAGTGGGACAGCTGGGCAGATCTTCCAGGTGTTCTGAGGATAATATGGAAATAGATGGACTGACTTACGTTAACAAATTGAAAACTTAGACAAAGAGTGGCCCTTTTTCTGTAAACGGCCAGAGAGTAAATATTTTTGGCTTTGTAGGCCATGCAGTCTCTGTCACAGCCACTCCACTCTGCCATCATGATGTTAAAACAGCCACAGACAATAGACACTGGGCCAGATTTGGCCGAGGTCTGTAATTTGCCACATGCTGAATTACAAAGAATAGGCAAATATCCTGAAAAATATAAGATTCCAAAACTGACACAAAAGAAGCAGCCCAAAACACTATATAGCTGCATATGTATAAAAGAAATCAATTTATAATAAAAATTGTTCTACAAAGAAAACTTCAGGCCTGATGCATCACAAATGATGTCTATCATAAACTCTTTCACAAAATAGATATAAATGGATCACTTTCCAACTCTTTCTAAGGAGTATACCCTGATTTCAAAACCTGGCAAAGATATCCCAGGAAAAGAAAATCACAGAAAAATGTCCCCTTCGACTGTTACATTGTCCGTGGGAGTATAATACAGAACTGATTGGCTGTTTCTTAAATGGTTAAACATACACTTTCTCTGTGATCCAGCAATTTCACTTTTAGGTTTTTACCCAGGAGAAACGCAAATATATGTTCACAAAAAGACTTTATCTAATAATGTTTAAAGCAGCCTTAGAAACAATGGCATCAAACTGGAAACCCAAATGTCAAGTAACAGAATGGATAGAAAGATTGTGATACATGTATTCAGCGTAACATTAGTAAGCAACAAAAAATAAAGAACAGCAAATACATGCAACAACAGGGCTGAATCTCAAAAACACGTTCATTGAAAAATGTGAAGGGTCTGAAATTTTATCCTACTTGCAGACTAACAAGTCATGCATGCTGGTAGAAGACACAAGACTCTTGGGTTAGAGACAAAGGACAGTTTATTACTCACAGCACTAGCACGAGTAATATTAGCACGTTAGCATTTGCACTATCTCTGAGTACAAATTTTCAAAGGATATTCAAACAGGGTTGGCAAATGCAGTGAGTTGTGTTACAAGAGAAACATTCTAGATTCAGGGAGCACAAATCATTTATAAAAAACAGCATGCCTGACATTTGGCCCAGAAAGAGGTATTATTTTTTATTATACTAAATAATAAGTCAACATGCCCTTTGTTCTGGAGAGAGATACTATCTCTATTTTCAAGAATGTTCACAATAAAAATATCCTTGAAAAATAGAAAAAAAAATCCTTGAAAATATAATCTGGAACAAAGAGCAGTCATTACCTCTGTTCACAAGATGTACAGAAATCAAAGACCCATAAGGACTGTCTCCCAAGATTAAGTAAAAAAAAAATCCACACACACAAAAAAGATACGCTAGCTTAGGATCTTTGCCAAAAGAATTTTCTTTTGTATTTTATCATTGTGTGGTTTTTGTATCAAGTATATTAGAATGTTACAGAAGGAGTAGAGAATCCTGACATTTCTGTTTAGATTCCAGAACAATTGATGTAACACGGTGTTTATCTTTCCCATGATAAAATCATTGAAACAGGCTCCTATTTAGGAAGGAGTGCCCATCTTTGACTACCATAATTACGATTTCAATTATTTCCATGGTTAATGGTCTACCTGAGTTTTCAAAATTATTTTGAATCAATTTTGAAAAAAAATTCATACAGAATCATCTCTTTACATTTTTTACTTATAAGCAAAAAAAAAAAAAAAAACAAAAAACCAAAAAAAACACATACTTTTACAGTCACATTCAAATCTATTACTTACAGGGATTATGTTTTTTCCCTATCCCTTTATTGTATGTTTTTTTATTTCTTCTCCAAAGTGCGAAATTTGTATTACCGGTCTTTTCAAAAAACCAACTCTTGTGTTAATGGATCATATTAAATAAAATGGCATGTATGGGTGACAAATCCTTTTTTTTCTTACCTCCATATTTCACTGTGGGGATCATCAGTTACTTTAGGATTTGTTCTTGTTCTTTCTCTAAAGCAGAGGTGATAAACTATAGGCCATGAACCAAATTTGGCCCACCACCTATTTTTATAAACACAGTTTTATTAGAATCCAGCTACACCTATTCACTTACAAATTACCAACAGCTTCTTTGCAATCACCACAAGATAGATGTGTGCATGCAGAAGAGACTATGTGGCTTACAAAGACAAAAATAATTACTACCTGATTTTTCCCAGAAACAGTAGGCCAACTCCTGCTCTTCAGTCAAGACATATTCATGACAGAAGCCCTCTATAAATGGCTCACTTTGCTTGCAAACCATTTCTCAGGGCTTTGTACTAGGGACAAACACCTTCACTAATAGCTTCTTAGGATATATAGGAAAGAGAAGAGGCTCCAGTTGTCCCTTTCTTCTAGATTTAATCCTTACCACTAATCATAAACTCCACATTTTTTGTATTTGTTTAAGATGAGTTCATAATTTATCTGAAATTTTGCTGGGTGAAAATAGGCTTACCATTGCAATAGCTTCCCCTTTTTATAGTTTTGGGCTGATTTTCTCTGTTCTTAGTTAGCTATCAATTCAGTTTCATATATTCCTGGCATTCCTCAAATCATCTGTTCCTGTATTTCTAGGAACAAAATGATTGTTTTCATATACCTTACCTGTCATTCAGTGTAATCTTTGATGAGAGGGGACGTAGAGAGTATGTGCTCTACTCATGATCTTGTGAGTTACTGCTAGATTATAAAGCATAGGCTATCAGATCACATTGTTATATAAAGTCAAAAAAATGCTTGTGTCCAATATACACTTGGTAGCTCCAGGCTTGACAGGCTTCTCTATTCAGGGAATAGGGTTGAAACAAGCTAAGAATGCTACCAATATTGTATCTAAATTTTTAAAAAGAATTTCTTAGTTAGCAACTAAAAGTGAGGCCAAAAATTGGCTTTAAGCAGCAAAATGAGGGTCTCTTTCTTATACGAATACTGGTATTTCTGAGTCTTTGTTGGGAGGGAGAGGATGGTTAATGAGAAAAGTTTTATATTATTTATCATGAGCTTTTATCAAAAGTCTCTGGGTAATGTCCCTGCACACTACAAATTTAACTTTTTAAGTTTAAAACACTTCTATCTCTCTTTTGATGATTTCTGCACAGCTCAGTAATAAAAGAGGAGTGGAGAAACTTCCCTGCCATATCCCAAGCCTCCAAAACAAAACACTTTCACCAAGGAATCTTCAAATTCGAGAAGTTAATCACACTTGCCACTTTTTCAAAGGCTCTGACAAGGCAGCGACATATAAACAAAATGTAGTATATTTTCCTTTAATCCCAATACTAACATGCGATCACCATAGATACAGAGAAAAATAGAGTTTGAAATTATGATCTTGATTTATTTATCTCACTACAATTTGGGAGAACCAAAGAAAAGAAATATTTATAATCATCAATTATACACAACTGATACCTGTTTTAAAATTAAACTATTTTAAATGACTAAAGCTCATATAAAAAACTGCTTACAGTATAACCAAGAATAATTTTAATTAAAAGCACACTCCAGCAGATGGTTACATCCATTCTGAAAGGAAGAAAACTAAAAAGGTCTCAAATTAGATGCAAACATTTCTCATGACCCAAACCACAGCTTTAGTAGAATTCAAATGTTAGCTTCTCTAATATACGTTAGTGCCAGTCAGAAAACTGAAACACAGTAGTAAAGGCATCTGCCTGGTCTGTCAAACATTTCAATTCATGCAGAAGTGTTTTATAATTATACAGATAAACACTTTCTTCACAAACCATCCCCTTTCTTCACTTCTCATCCAATATGAGAAAAGAAGCACTATGTAACTCTTGAACAAAGTAGAAAACTTTTAAAAGATTGTAAGAGAAGAATAACAAATTCCATTAATTAGTTGAATAAGGATATGAATAACTTTTTAAGAATGAGAAGAAAAAAAAGAACCAGCCCAATGTTACTGACAGGGGAAGGAGTGGACACTTCTTATACACTGATACTGGGAAGGTAAACTTGGCACTACCTTGCAAAGGCTTTGATTTAGCAATTTTACATCTGAAAATTTATCCTGAAGAAATAAAAAAACACAGGCAACATGTCTATACAAAGCTGTTCATTACAGTATTGATAGCCAGTATTACCAACAATAATAATCATAATAGGTGGGTTTGCAACATATTGATTACATGAACATGGACAATTTCTTTATTAACACAGAGAAATATTAAATAAAACAGAACATACCTAAATATAAAGTATATAGCCAAACATGAGAAAGGTAGAAAGGGATAAGAGACAGAGAGAGAAAAGGGAGAGGAAGATAGTAGAATGGAAAAGAGGAAGTGAGAGGGAGGGGGGGAAGAGGAGAAGGAGGGGAGACAGAGAGAGAGAGAGAGAAAGAGGAAGAGGAAGAGAGACAAAGAGGAGATTGATACCTTCCTGACAACAGAAATGAGCCTCAAAGCAGAGAGGTACGATGAAGTGGATAAGCAAACGCCATGGCAGCTGAAAGAATTTGGATAGAGAGCCAAACATCTGGAGCTGAGGTTTAAATTGCCACATGGCAACAGAAATGTTCCCATTTCAGTTGTGCCTCTCATACTCCCTCGAGCAAGGCAGAAAGTTGGAACTGAGATGTTAAACATAATGCTGAGAGACTGAAAGTGTCACAATTCTAGGAAAACTCTCCCCATCAGCTCAAGGAGCAACATGAAAGCTGGAAATATCTTGAGGCTTTGGACAGGAAAAAATCCCTTAAATCAAAATCTCACATTTATACCATGTGAAGCTGTGGCATCCAAATTAACCCCACCAACGTGATCAGAAAATCCTAAACTTAGTAACTGCAAAATTAATCTATAACTGGGAGGATGCAGTGGCTCATGCCTGTAATCCCAGCACTTTGAGAGGCGGGGGTGGGAGGATCGATTCAGGCCAGGAGTTCAAAACCAGCCTGGTCAACATAGTTAGACCACCTCTCTACGAGAACCAAACAAAAATTAGTTGAGTGTGGTAGTATGCACCTGTGGTCCTAGCTACTCTGAAATATGAGATTGGAGATTTCCTTGAGCCCAGGAGTTTGAGGCTGCAGTGAGCCATGATCAATCTACCGAACTCCAGTCTGGGAGAAAGAGCAAGACTGTCTTAATCATAATCATAATAATAATCATCCTCCAGAACTTACAAGGCCTCTAGAGACCTGGAAGCAATGGTGTGTGTTGGGGGGGTAAGGGTGGGGGGGGGGGAGGGCGGAATACACTGTAGGGACATTTGCTTAACTTAGGGAAGAAAATTCCTACAGAAAAAACAAACATCACCTTTAAAAATGAACATTAAAAAACAAATCAAATTTAATAGTAGATCCAGCCGCAGAACTAAAGCTAGAACAATGTAAGTAAAACTATTAAATATCTCTTCAAAATAATTAATGAGATTAAAGAATAGAAACCACAATGAAAAGATAGGTCATCATAAAACTGATTTTTAAAGAAGCCAAAAGAAAACTTTGAGGAAATGGGATATAGCTGAAATTAAACTGATGAACTGGGTATGTAAATTTAAGTGTTTAAAAAGGGAATCCCTGTACACTGTTGATGGAAATATAAGTTAGTACAGTCATTAAGAAAAATAGAACACTTCCTCAAAAAATTAAAAATAGTATTACCATATGATCCAGCAACGTGACTAATGGAGATATACACCAGATAACTGAAATCAATATGTTGAAGAGATAGCTGTATTCCTTTGTTCACTGCAGTATTATTCAGAACGGTCAAGTTATGGAATCGACCTAAGTGTCATCAATGGATGAATAAAGAAAATGTGGTATATATACACAATGAAATACTATTCAGCCTTTAAAAAGAAAAGAAAAGAAAAGAAAATTCTGTCATTTGTGACAACCAGGAGGACATTATGTCAATTGAAATTGAAATGGAAGGCACAGAAAAACAAACAATGCATGATCTCACTTCTACGTGGAATACAAAAATGTCAAACTCCATAAATAGATATTTTTCAAAAGAAGATATACAAAAACCAACGGACATATGAAAAATGCTCAACAGCACTAATCATCGGGGAAATGCAAATTAAAACCACGGTGAGATACTATAAAAGTCAGAAGGGCTATTAAAAAGACCACCACCACCAACATCACAGATGTTGGTGAGGATGCAGAAAAAAGGACTCTTATTCACTCCTGATGAGAATAAAAATTAGTACAACTTCCATGGAAAACGGTATGGAGATTTGTCAAAAGAACTATTAACAGAACTACCATTTGATCCAGCAATCCTACTACTAAGTATTTACTGAAAGGAAATTGAGTCATTACATCAAAAAGATATCTGCACTCCTATGTTTACTGCAACATTATTCAAAATAGCAAAGTTGTGGAATCAACCTAAGTGGCCATGGATGTATAAATGGAAAAAGAAAATGTGATAAACATACACAATGGACTACTACTCCATCACAAAAAAGAATAAAATTAAGTCTTTTGTAGCAACATGGATGGAACTAGAGGTCATTATCTTAAGTGAAAGAAGTGAGACACATACAAATATCACATGCACTCACAAGTGGGAGCTAAATGATGTATACACACGGATATTGAGTGTGGAATATAGACAATGGAGACTGGGAATCATTAGGGGGTGTTAAGGGTGAATGATGAGAAATAAATGGACATAGTATACCTTGTTCAGGTGACAGATACTCTAAAAGCCCTGAATTCACCATTATAAAATCAAAGCAGGCAGCAAAATTGCACTTGTACCTCTTACAGTTATGCAAATAAAATTTTTTAGAAATTTAAATGAAAAAGTCAAACTTATATAAACAGCAAAATGGTGGTTACCAGAGGCTGAGGGGTGGGGTGTTTTGGGGAGATATTAGTCAAAGGATACAAAATTTTAGTTGAGAGGAGTAAGTTCAAGGGGTCTACTTGAACTGAGGTCATCATGGTCACCTCAGTTAGTAACAATATAACATAGTTTTGAAAGGTGCTAAGAAAGTAGCTTTTAAACATTTTTACCACAAAAGAAGTATGTGAGGTAATGCATATGTTAAATACCTTCACTTAGCCATTCCATGATGTATACATATATCAAAACATCATGTTGTACCCGTAAACACACACTGTATTTACTTTTCAATTAAAATTTAAAATTAAAAAAAATTAAAAATTTAGGAGTAATGGTATCTGCAACTTCCTTTGAAATAATTCATAGATATAAAATGAATTGATGGATGATTACAGGTTTTGATAAACAACAAGTGATAAAGAAAATAAAACAAGATATTAATTGTAGAATCTAAGTGGTAGGCACACGTTACAAAATTCAGCTTTTCTGTGTGTCTGAAATTTTTTATTATAAATTACTGATAAAAACCTAGTAAATCAGTTGTGTGTCACATTGGACACCACTGTCATTACTGTCATAGCATTAACAGCAGCAGCAATAGCCAGACCTTATACAGCACTTAAACTGAAATGCTATTTTAAAATAGCATTTTAACTATTTTTTGGTTAAAAAATGTATCTTAACCATTTTTAGTTAAAAATGGTAAAAATATTTTTAGGTAAAAAATACTACTTTAACTATTTTAACAATAGCATATTTATGGGTACAACATGATGTTTTGATACATGTATACATCACGGAATGGCTAAATCAAGGAATTTAACATATACATTACCTCACATACTTTTTTGTGGTAAGAATGTTTAAATACTATTTAAAATACTATCTGAAAATAGCATTTTCCATATACTAACTAATTAATCCTTCTAATGAGCCTATGATGCAAGTACTGCCATTGTCCATGTTTTGCAGATGATGAAACTCAGGCATAGAGTAGTTAGATAGCTTGTCCGTATCACACAGCTAATAAACAGTAGAAACTGACATTTGAGCCTACTTAATCTAGCCCTGGATTCCTTTTTCTTCTTAGTCATATGCTACAAGGAAAAGAGTTTTATCAGAACCACAAAAACAAAAGAAATCTGAAAATTATCTGGAAACAAGACAGATAGCTTATAATGGAAAACGAACTGAAATGACATAAGATTTCACGATAATAATAACAGAAGCCATAAGATAAATGGAAAAATATTTTTCAGGTATTCAAAGAAAATAATTTCCAACTTAGAATTCCTTACCCTGCTAAATTATTTAAAAAAAAAAAAAAAAGTCAAAATAAAGACAAGGGACCAGAAAATTTCCTGTAACAATTCACCACTGCACAAACTGCTAAAATATATTCTATAGAAAGAAGGAAACTGAATTCACAAATAAGGAATCAGGTGAAAAATAAATTAAAAATGAGCAAACTCATTTTTTATTTTTCAAATGATTTCTTATCTGTGAATTAGTAAACACGTAAACATGTTGGTAAATCTAAGTAAGATCTGACATAATACCGCTGCCACCATAATTAATGGATAATTAAAAAACATAAGCTTTAAATGACTGCATGTAAAATGGGGAATGGAAACCAAAATAAATAATCCTAAGATTCTTGAGGAGAGAGGTAAGATCTAATAACAGTTAACTAGAATCTAAGTGCCTGAGTAGAGGGGCATCACTGCTAGAACCACAGAACCTAGAACAGTGTCTGATAAGCTAGACAATCAGAGTAAACTGAAAGAAAACAGAAGAAAGAAAATAAACTGTGGTATATTCCTAGAAAGAAATAATATTCAGTAACTTTTAGTGTGGACACGATGTATATTTATAACAAGAAAAAATGCAGAGAATATACTGAGTGAAAATATAAGATAGTCAAATGTATGGAATATAAAAGAATTCTTAAATGTATATTTATATACAGATACATAGCTATGTAAATCACTACACTTATATATAAATAGCTACATAGTTATACATGTTTATACCTATAAATAAGGATGTTTATACATTCATAAAGATAGACAATAGAGGAAAAGCTTTTGATGTTCACATGCCAAAATGTTATAATTTTTCTCCTGAAAATGAATTTATAGGTACTGTTTAAAGGTTATATTCCTTCTTTTCCTTTTCTGTGACTGTATTTTCTTTATCATCTTTAACAGTAAACAATAATAAAGAAATCATAAAATAAAGCTGATATAAATAAGAAATATTCATAAAACATCATTTAATCTTATAAGCAACAAAATAGTCTAGCAATAAAAAAGTGACAAGTTGGAGATAAGGGAGAGTTAAGAGAAAAAAGTAAAATAAGTAGAGATATGCTTGTGGAAAGATTTGAGCAGTGATTGATAACAGCTGAAATTTAAAAGAGGATATTATTTTAACTAAGTATTTTTAAATGTCCTTACTTTTAAATGCATAATAAAAATGGTCATAATAGAAGCATAAATATCAATAAATTAACTAACTAGAAGGCTATTTTTTAAGAAAGGCATAATAGAATTTGCGTTTAATTATCTCAGTTATTTATGTCCATGGGAAAAAAATGTAACTACTCAGCTTCAGCATCCAAGCGGCAGCTACTAGAACTGCAAAGATAGCACCCTAGGAAGAAACCAGACACTTCTTTACACTGCATCCTGTAACTTCAAGCCTGCTAAATAGAAACGATTACCTTATCTTCGTAAGAGTATAAAATCTAGAATTTTTCTCCAAAAGTAAGTGGTACAAAAACTTCTTTAGTAGCCTAAGTTGGGTGGTTTCTATCCAAGAATGAAAGAGGAAAATTAAAAGGAATAATCCACACTTAAATCTTCAAACGTGTTTAAGAATACAAGGATCGGGGGAGGATCCAAGATGGCCAATTAGGAGCTGCTGAGGATTGTAGCTCCCAGTGAAAGCGTGGAGGCTGAGTGGACGCCACATTCCCAGACAGATTTTTACTGCCCACAGACCAGGAGATTCCCAGGGGGAGGAGCCCCACGGGTAGCCAGCGCAGCTGGTTTGGCTGGCACGGCTGTTTTTGCCAGCGTGGCTGTTTTGGGCAGTGCCCCGGTGCAGTGGTTCCCCATACAAAATACGTGGGTCCGGGTGCCGTTTTAGCTGGCAATTGGAGCTCCGGGGAGGCAGAGGCGCCCATTTATCTGATTTAAAAAGGGGACTGAAACAGCCAACCAGGCCAGGAGAGTTCCCAGGCAAAAAAAAAAGGCCACGAAACTCAGCACCCACGGTTTCAGCCGGCGCAGTGGGTCACCGCATGGGAAATCACACAGATCCCGGCGCTTTTTCAACAGGCGGCTGGAACACTTGGGAGACAGTCAACCATTCAACTTAAAACAAACAAACAAACAAACAAAAACGCTCTGAGGCAGGGAGCCAGGTGATCAGGCTCGACTGGTCCCACCCTCACAAAAAAACAGCCATCAGAAACTCTCTGGATCGAGAGTTTCACAGCAAGCACAGCTGAACCCGGGACGGTCCAGCTCTGTGGGGGAGGGGCGTCCGCCATTACTGAGGCAGTCTGCCACTATGGAGGTAGTTTGGCATTGCAGAGGCAGTTCTAACTACACCGCTATAAACTGGACTGCAGGGAACTTCACACAGCAGCTGGGCAGAGCCCACACCAGCTCAGCAAAGCCTCTGCAGGCAGGGACTAGGCTGCCTGATCGCTAGGCAAGGCAGCCCTGAGAAAAAGGCAGCAGCACAAGGGAAACTCATAAATAAATCCGTAACTTCCCCGGACAGAGCACCTGGGGAAAAAAAGGGGTTTATGAGATCTCCTGCAGCAGACTTAAACGTACCTGCCCAGCAACTCTGAATGAACAACGGAGCTCACAGCTCAGCACTTGAGCTCCTATAAAGGATGCTCTGTCACCTCAAGCAGCTCCCTGACCCCCGTATATCCAACGAGTCACCCCATAAAGGAGAGCTCAGACTGACATCTGGCGGGTAATCGTCTGGGACAAAGATAGCAGAAGAAGAAACTGGCAGCAACCCTTACTATTCTATAGCTGCTGCAGGTGATCCCCAGGCAAGCAGGGCTGGGAGTGGACCTCAGCAGTCCTACAGCAGAGGGGCGAGACTGTTAGAAGGAAAACTAAGAAACAGAAATAACTTCATCATCAACAAATTAGAGGTCCAGTGAGAGACCCCATCTGAAAATCACCAACCACAAAGACCACACATAGATAAATCCACAAACATGGGAAGAAACCAGGGCAAAAAGGAGGAAAACACCCGAAACCAGAACGCCTTTCCTCCTACAAGGGATCACAACTCCTCACCAGCAAAGGAACAAGGCTGGATGGACAATGAGTGTGATGAAATGACAGAATCAGGCTTCAGAAGGTGGGTAATAAGAAACCTCTGTGAGCTAAAAGAACATGTTCTAACACAATGCAAAGAAACTAAGAACTGATTTGATGAAATGCTAATGAGAATAACCAACTTAGAGAGGACTATAAGTGAATTGATGGAGCTGAAAAACACAACACAAGAACTTTGTGAAGCATACACAAGTTTCAACAGCCGAATCGACCAAGCAGAAGAAAGGATATCAGAGGTCGAAGATCAACTCAATGAAATAAAACGAGAAGGCAAGAGTAGAGAAAAAAGGGTAAAAAGGAATGAACAAAGTCTCCAAGAAATATGGGACTATGTGAAAAGACCTAATCTGCGTTTGATAGGTGTACCTGAATGTGACAGAGAGAATGAATCCAAGCTGGAAAATACTCTTGAGGATATTATCCAGGAGAACTTCCCCAACCTAGGAAGGCAGGCCAATATTCAAGTTCAGGAAATACAGAGAACACCACAAAGATATTCCTCAAGAAGAGCAACCCCAAGGCACATAATCGTCAGATTCACCAGGGTTGAAATGAAGGAGAGAACACTAAGGGCAGCCAGAGAGAAAGGTCAGGTTACCCACAAAGGGAAGTCCATGAGACTCACAGCAGATCTCTCAGCAGAAACCTTACAAGCCAGATGAGAGTGGGGGCCAATATTCAACATCCTTGAAGAAAAGAACTTTCAACCCAGAATTTCATATCCAGCCAAACTAAGCTTCATAAGCGAAGGAAAAATAAAATCCTTTGTGAACAAGCAAGTATCAGAGATTTCATCACCACCAGGCCTGCTTTACAAGAGCTCCTGAAAGAGGCACTAAACATAGAAAGGAACAACCAGCACCAGCCACTCCAAAAACATACAAAATGGCAAAGAGCAGCAACACAATGAAGAAACTGCATCAATTAACTGGCAAAACAGCCAGATAGCATCAAAATGGCAGGATCAAATTCACACATAACAATATTAACTCTAAATGTAAATGGGCTAAATGCCCCAATCAAAAGACATAGACTGGCAAACTGGATAAAAAGCCAAAATCCATCGGTGTGCTGTATCCAGGAAACCCATTTCACATGCAAGGATACACAAAGGCTCAAAATAAAGGGATGGAGGAAGATTTACCAAGCAAATGGAGAGCAAAAAAAAGCAGGAGTTGCAATTCTCATCTTTGATAAAATAGACTTTAAACCAACAAAGATCAAAAGAGACAAAGAAGGACATTACATAATGGCAAAAGGATCAATGCAACAAGAAGAGCTAACGATCCTAAATATATACGCACCCAATACAGGAGCACCGAGATGCGTAAGGCAAGTTCTTAATGACTTACAAAGAGACTTAGACTCCTACATAATAATACTGGGAGACTTGAACACCCCATTGCCAATATTAGACAGATCAATGAGACAGAAAATTAACAAGGATATCCAGGACTTGAACTCAGACCTGGATTAAGCAAACCTAATAGACATTTACAGAACTCTCCCCCCCAAATCCACAGAATATACATTCTTCTCAGCACGACATCGCACCTACTCTAAAACTGACCACTTAATTGGAAGTAATTCACTCCTCAGCAAATGCAAGAGAACGGAAATCATAACAAACAGTCTCTCAGACCACAGTGCAATCAAGTTAGAACTCAGAATTCAGAAACTAACTCAGAACCGCACAGCTTCATGGAAACTGAACAACTGGCTCTTGAATGTTGACTGGATAAACAATGAAATGAAGGCAGATATAAAGATGTTCTTTGAAACCAACGAGAATGAAGACACAGCATACCAGAATCTCTGGGACACATTTAAAGCAGTCTCTAGAGGAAAATATATAGCAATAAATGCTCACATGAGAAGCAAGCAGAGATCTAAAATTGACACCCTATCGTCAAAATTGAAAGAGCTAGAGGAGCAAGATCAAAAAAACTCAAAACCTAGCAGAAGACAAGAAATAACTAAGATCAGAGCAGAACTGAAGGAGATAGAGACACAAAAAACCTTCAAAAAAATCAATAAATCCAGGAGCTGGTTTTTCGAAAAGGTCAACAAAATAGACAGACCACTAGCCAGATTAATAAAAAAGAAAAGAGAAAATAATCAAATAGATGCAATAAAAAAACGATAAAGGGGATATCACCACAGATTCCACAGAAATTCAAACCATCATCAGAGATTATTACAAACAACTCTATGCACATAAACTAGTAAACCTGGAAAAAGTGGATAAATTTCTGGACACTTGCATCCTCCCAAGCCTAAACCAGGAAGAAGTCGAAACCCTGAATAGACCAATAACAAGGTCTGAAGTTGAGGCAGCAATTAAGACCCTACCACCCAAAAAAACCCCAGGTCCAGATGGGTTCACAGCCGAATTCTACCAGACATACAAAGAGGAGCTGGTACCATTCCTTCTGAAACTATTCCAAACAATCCAGAAAGAGGGAATCCTTCCCAAATCATTTTATGAGACCAACATCATCCTGATACCAAAACCCGGCAGAGACTCAGCAAGAAAAGAAAACTTCAGGCCAATATCCATGATG
>PVKV010011685.1:0-69194 GCA_004027835.1 Alouatta palliata
AAAAAAAAAAAAACAGCCTTTATATAATAGAAGATATTTAGGGCCTTGATCTGGATCAGGTATCAGCTTAAGGGAATCTTGTGGCTAGTTTAATCTTTTATCCAGACCGTTCAAACTTTGTCCATATCAGCAATAAGATTGTTTCATTTTCTTATCATTTATGTGTTCGTAGATGTAGCGATTTTAATTTCCTTCAAGAATGCTTCCTTTGCATTTTTGCATGCTTGTCTTACATAACTTGGCTAACAGTTTGACACAAGAGACCTAGCTTTCAGCCTATCTCAGATTTAGACATGCCTTTCTCACTAAACTTAATAATTTCAAGCTTTTTATTTAAAGTGAGAAAAGCTTTCACTGGGCTTAGCCTATTTATATATAATGTAATTGTGATATTTTGGGGTTTAAATCTGTCATTTTAAAAATTGGTCCCACATTTTATTTTCTTAGCTTGTCTTTTCTGTTTATTCTGTATACTCCTTTCATATCTTCATTTGAATTCATTTTCCTAATCATTCCACCTTCTTCCCATCTTCTTATTAGCTTTTTAGTTATACATGTTTATTTTTTTAATGATTATCCTCATGTGTAGATATATTTAAATGGATCTTCATATATTCTTTATATATTTTAAATCTCATAATACATTACAATAAGTCTTCCCTTACCATTGTCAATACGTTCTTGGAAACAGACTTCCAGTGAAACACTGTATAACAGATCCAATTTTTTTCCCCCATTAACATTGTAAGGACACATTGAATAAAACAATATTATTTGAAAGCCGGCTAAAGTCAAAATTTTCAAAAATCTATTGATAGCATTAAATGAGAACTTACTGTAGTTTTATTGCTTTAAATAGTGAATGTTTATGTACATTTAACCAAATATGTACCAGTGTTCTTTATTCTTTCTGTTTGCATATAATTCCAGCTGGGACCATATCTCTTATACTTGAAGGGTAGAAATTTGCTATTATTATTGGTGGTAGAATTATTACTAGTAGTATTTGTTATTGCATCTCTTCTAGCAAAATATTCTTTTTGTTTTTTTCTTTAAAAACATCTTTATTTTATCCTTTTTTTGTGACAGATATTTTCCTTGAGTATTGAATTTTACATTGACAGTTTTTTTTTCTTTGGATACTTCAAAGATGTCATTTCATCAGCTTCTGACTTCCATAACTTTTTGTTGAAAACATGATATTACTGTTGATCTTTTGAAATAATGTATTCTTTTTCTCTGAATGATTTTCCTTTTCTTTTCCTCTCTCTCTCTCTCTCTTTTTTTTTTTTTTTTTTTTTTTTTCTTTGAGACAGGTTCTCCTTCTGTCACCCAGGGTAGAGTACAGTGGCACAGTCACAGCTCACTGCTGCAGCTTCAGCCTTCTGGGCTCAGGTGATCCTCCTACCTTAGCCTCCCAACTAGCTGGGAATTACAGGCATGTGCCAACACACCCTGCTACTCTTTTGACTTTTTGTGGTGATGAGGCCTCACTTGTTGCCCAGGCTGGTCTTGAACTCCTGGGTGCAAGCAAACCTCCTGTCTTCGCCTCCCAAAGTGCTAGGGTTACAGGCATGAGCCACCACAGTCGGCCAATTTCTCTCTTTTAGGTGACTTTTAACTATATCACTATATTGCACTTAGATATAATTTTTTTTTATTAATCATGTTTTCTATTTTTGAACTTCTTAAATCTGTGGCTTGATGTCTTTTGTCATTTTTGGAAACTTCCCTATCAGTGACTCTTCAAATATTTTTTTTGTTCCATTCTCTCTCTTCTCCTATTGGGATGCAAAACACATGTAAGTTAGACTTTTGCACCATCTCCCATTAGCCTCTTTTCTGTATTTTCATCTTTTCCCTCTGTTCATTAATCTGAATGTTTTCTACCAATCTATTCAAGCTTCACTGATCTTTTCTTCTACTCTGTCTAATCTGTTGGTTAAACTCTATATCAAACTCTTAATTTAAGTAACCATTTTTATTTCTGGAATTTCTATTTGATTTGTTAAAATAGAATCTGTAGTCAAATCTCCATCTATTTACCTATTGGCTGGAAATACTAAGCATAGTCATTTTTTAGTTGAGATATGATTTACATAACATAAAACTCACCATTTTAAAGATTACAGATCAATGGTTGTTGGTATATTCATTATGTTGCTCAAACATCACCACTATCTAATGCCAGGGTATTTCTATCACTCCCAGAGAAACTCCACAGTTACTAGCAGCCAATTCGCCCCTTTTCCTGTCCCCTGGCAACCACTGACACAGTTTGGATATTTTTCCCCTCTAAATCTCATGTTGAAATGTAAACCCTAATGTTGGAGGTGGAGCCTGGTAGGAGGTCATTAGCTTATGGGGCAGATGTCTCATGGCTTGGTGCTGTCCTCAAGATAATGAATTCTTATGCGATCTGGTTGTTTAAAAGTATATGGCACCTCCTCCTCCTTGCTTCTGTTCTTGCTGTGTGACGTGCCTACTCTGGTCCCACCTTCCACCAGGAACAGAAGTTCCCTGAGGCTTCCTCAGAAGCCAGGCAGATACTGGCCCCATGCTTGTAGAAGCATGAGCTGCAGAAGCATAAGCCAATTAAACTGCTTTTTAAATAAATTACTCAGTCTCAGGTATTTCTGTACAGCAATGCAAAAATAGCCTAATACAACTACTAATATACTTTCTGAGTATATGGATTTGCCTATTTTAGATGATACATGCCAATCACACAATTTTTTTGTATCTGGCTTCTTTCATTTAGCATGATGTTTTCAAGGCTCATCTCTGTTGCATGATTTATCAGTCCTTCACTTATTTTTAAGGCCAAATATGTTGCATTGTATGGATATATCACATATTGTTTATTCAGTCATCACTTAATGGATATTTGGGTTGCTACTAATTCTTCACTATTATAATATTGCTATAAACATTCCTAGACAAGATTTTATGTTAACATATCTTTTCAGTTCCCTTAAATATATATCAAGGAATGGAATTGCTGGGTTTTATCATAGTTTTATGCTAAACTTTTTGAGGAATGGCCAAGCTGCTTTCAACAGTGGCTCTACCATTTCACATTTCCACCAGCAATGCGGTAGGGTTTCAATTTCTCCGCCTCTTCATGCACATTTGCTATTGACTATCTTTTTTACTGTTGCCATCCTAGGGGGTGTCGAGTGCCATCTCATCGTAGTTTTTATTTGTTTTTACCTAATTATTAATAATGTTGAGCATTGTTTTGTGTTTATTGGCTGTTGGTATATCATCTATGGAGAACTGTGTTTTCAAATGAATTATCCATTTTTAAATTTGGTTATCTTCACTTGTTGAATTTTATTTCTTTCTTTATATTCCTCAGACTGGGTAATTAATCTAAATTGATCAATTTTCTTTCTTTCTTTTTCTTTCTTTCTTCTTTCTTTCCTTCCTTCTTTCTTTTCTTTCTTTTTTTTTTTTTTTTTTGGAAACTGAGTCTTGCTCTGTCGCCAGGCTGGGGTGTAGTGGCACAATCTTGGCTCACTGCAACCTCTGCATCCTGGGCAGCATAATGAGTAATAGTTTTCTTCTCTTCTCTTTTCTTTGTTTTCTTCTAAACCTCTCCTCCTCTATCCTCTGCTCTCATGTAGGCCTCTGTATCTGTTGTTCCCCTCTTTCTCTCCATATGTTCTCATCATTTAGCTGCCATTTATAAGTGAGAACATGTGGTATTTGGTTTGTTGTTCCTGCATTAGTTTGTTAAGGATAATGGCCTTCCATCCATATTTCTGCAAAGAACATGATCTCTTTCTTTTTATGACTGCATAGTATTCCATGGTGTATATGTACCACATTTTCTTTATTCAGTCTACAGTTGATAGGCATTTAGGTTTATTCCATGTCTTTGCTATTTTGAATAGTGCTGTAATGAACATATGTGTCCATATCTTTTTATGGAAGAATAGTTTAGATCCCTTTGGATATATGCCTGGTAGTGAGATTGTTAGGTTGAATGATAATTCTGTTTACCGTTCTTTGAGGAATCGCCACTCTGCTTTCCACAATGGTTGAACAAATTTACACTCTTACTAACAGCGTATAAATGTGTCCTTTTCTCTGAAATCTCATGAGGATCTGTTACTTTTTGACTTTTTAATAACTGTCATTCTGACTGGCATGAGATGGTATCTCATGTTGGTTTTGATTTGCATTTCTTTAATGATCAGTGATATTGGGCTTTTTTTCATATGCTTGTTGGCCGCATGTGGATCTTATTTTGAAAAGTGTCTGTTCATGTTCTTTGCTCACTTTTTAATGAGGTTGTTTGGGTTTTGCTTGTGTGTGTGTTTAAGTTCCTTGAAGATTTTGGATATATTGTCAGGTGCATGGTTTGCAAATATTTTTTCCCATTCTGTAGGTTGCCTGTTTACTCTGTTGATAGTTTCATATGCTATACAGAATGTCTTTAGCTTAATTGTGTCCCATTTGTCAATTTTTGCTTTTGTTTCAATTGCCTCTGGCATTTTCATCATGAAATCTTCACCAGTTCCTACGTCCAAAATGGTATTTCCTAGGTTATCTTTCAGGGTTTTTGTAGATTTCGGTTTTACATTTAGGTCTTTAATTCATATTGAGTTGATTTTTGTATATGGTTTAAAGAATGGATCCAGTTTCAGTCTTCTGCATATAGCTAGCCAGTTAGCCTAGCACTATTTATTGAATAAGGAGTTGTATTAACTCAGTTTCATGCTGCTGATAAAGACATACCTGAGACTAAAAAGAAAAATAGGTTTAATGAACTCAGCTCCACACGGCTGGGAAGTCTCACAATCATGGCAAAAGGTGAAAAGTACATCTCTTATGGCAGCAGACAAGAGAAGAGAGAGAGACAAGTGAAAGGGGTTTCTCCTTATAAAACGATCAGATCTTGTGAGACTTGTTCACTACCATGAAAACAGTATGGGGGAAACCGCCCCCATGATTCAGTTATCTTCCACTGAGTCCCTCTCACAACAAAAAGGAATTAAGGAGGCTGTAATTCAAGTTGAGATTTGGGTGGGGACACAGCCAAACAATATCATTGCACCCTGGCCCCTCCCAAATCTCATGTTCTCACATTTCAAAACAATTCATGCCTTCCCAAGAGTCCTCCAAAGTCTTAACTCATTTCAACATTAACTCAAAAGTCCACAGTCCAAAGTCTCTGAGACAAGGCAAGTCCCTTCTGTCTATGAGCCTGTAAAATTGAAAACAAGTTAGTTAGTTCCTAGATACGATGGGGTACAGGCCTTGGGTAAATGCAGCCATTCCAGTGGGAGAAACTGGCCAAAACAAAGGGGACAAAGGCCCCATGCAAGTCCAAAATCCAGCAGGGCAGTCAAATCTTAAAGATCCAAAATAATCTCCTTTGACTCCATGTCCCATATCCAGGTCATGTTGATGCAAGAGGTGGACTCCCATGGCCTTGGGCAGCTCTGCTCTGTGGCCTTGCAGGGTACAACCCTTCTTGTTGCTTTCATGGGCTGGCCTTGAGTGTGTGCAGCTTTGCCAGGTGCATGGTGCAAAGCTGCTGGTGGATCTACCATTCTGGGGTCTGGAGGATAATGCCCCTCTTCTCACAGCTCGACTAGGTGATACCCCAGTAGGGATTCTGTGTGGGGGCTCCAACCCCACATTTCCCTTCTGCACGGCCCTAGCAGATGTTCTCCATGAGGGCCCAGCCCATGAAGCAAACTTCTGCCTGGGCATCCAGGCATTTCCGTACATCCTCTGAAATCTAGGCAGAGGTTCTGAAACTGCAGTTCTTGACTTTTGTGCACCCACAGGCTCAACACCACATGGAAGCTGCCAAGGCTTGTGACTTGCACCCTCTGAAGTCATGGCCCAAATTGTACTTTGGGCCCTTTTATTCATGGCTGTAGCAGCTGGGACACAGGGCTTCAAGTCCCTGAATTGCACACAGCAGAGGGACCCTGGACCCTGGCCCACTAAACTATTTTTTCCTCCTAGGGCTCAGGCCTGTGATGGCTGGGAGTGCTGTGAAGACCTCTAACACGCTCTGAAGATATTTTCCTCATTGTCTTGGTGATTAACATTTGGCTTCTCATTACTTATGCACATTTCTGAAGCCTGTTTGAATTTCTCCTCAGAAAATGAATTTTTCTTTTCTATTGCATTGTCAGGCTGCAAATTTTCTGAACTTTTATGCTGTTTCCCTTTTAAAACTGAATGCTGCCCAGGTGCTCACACCTGTAATCCTAGCACTCTGGGAGGCTGAGGTGGGTGAATCACCTGAGGTCTGGAGTTCAAGACCAGCCTGGCCAACAGTAAAAGCCTCTCCCTACTAAAAAAAAAAAAAATTAGCTGGGTGAGGTGGCACATGCCTGTAGTCCCAGCTACTCGGGGGGTTAAGGCAGGAGAATCTATTGAACATGGGAGGCAGAGCTTGCAGTGAGCTGACATTGCACCATTGCACTCCAGCATGAGTGACAGAATGAGACTCCATCTCAAAAAACAAAAAAGAACAGAAAAAAACAAAAAAACGAATGCCTTTAACAGCACTCAAGTCACCTCTTGAATGCTTTTCTGCTTATAAATTTCTTCTGCCAGATATCGTAAATCATCTTCCTCAAGCTTTAAAGTTCCACAAATCCCTAGGGCAGGTGCAAAATGCCACCAGTCTCTTTGCTAAAACATAGCAAGGGTCATCTTTGCTCCAGTTCCCAACAAGTTCCTCATCTCCATCTGAGACTACCTCAGCCTGGATTTCATTGTCCATATCATTATCAGCGTTTTGGTCAAAGCCATTCAACAACTCTCTAGGAAGTTCCAAACTTTCCCACATTTTCCTATCTTCTTTTGAGCTCTCCAAACTGTTCCAACCTCTGCCTGTTACCCAGTTCCAGAGTTGCTTCTATATTTTCATGTATCTTTTCAGCAGTACCCCACTCCCAGTACCAATTTAGTGTACTAGTCAATTTTCACACTGCTGATAAAGTCATACCCAAGACTGGGAAGAAAATAGGTTTAATGAACTCACAGTTCCACGTGGCTGGGGAAGCCTCACAATCATGGTTGAAGGTGAAAGGCAGGTCTCACGTGGTGACAGACAAGAGAAGAGAGAGAGCCAAGCAAAAGGGGTTTCCACTTATAGTACCAACAGATCTTGTGAGACTTATTCACCACCATGAGAACGGTATGGGGTAAACTGCTCCCATTATTCAATTATCTCCCACTGGGCCCCTCTACAACACAAGGGAATTATGGGAGCTACAATTCAAAATGAGATTTGGGTAGGGACACAGACAAACCATAGCTGTAGTCCTTTCCTGACTGCTTGTTTTTGTTGTCAAAGATCAGACAGTAGCAGGCATGTGGCTTTATTTCTGGGCTCTCTATTCTGTTCCATTGGTCTATGTATCTGTTTTTGTACCATGCTGTTTTGGTTACTGAAGCCTTTAGTACAGTTTGAAGTTCCACAGTGTGATTCTTCCAGCTTTGTTCTTTTTGATTAGGATTTCTTTGGCTGTTTAGGCTCTTTTGTGGTTCCATATGAACCTTAGAATACATTTTTCTAGTTCTGTGAAGAATGATATTGGTAGTTTGATAGGAATAGGATTAAATTCAGAAATTGCTTCGGGCAGTATAGCCATTTTAACAATATTGATTCTGTGTGTGTCATCTCATTTCTTTGAGCAGTGTTTTTTAGATGTCTCATTATAAAGATTTTTCATCTCTCTCATTAACTGTATTCCCAGACATTTTATTCTTTTCGTGACAATTATGAATAGGACTATTTTCTTGATTTGTCTCTCAGCTTGGGTGCTGTTAGTGTATAAGAATGCTACTGACTTTCATAAGTAGATTTTATATCCCAAAACTCTGCTGAAGTTGTTTATCAGTTCAAGGAGCTTTTGGGCAAAGACTATGGGGTTTTCTATATCTACAGAATCATGTCATCTGCAAACAGTGCTTTGCTCTTATCCGTACCCAAATCTCATCTTGTAGCTCCCATAACTCCCACATGTTGTGGAAGGGACCTAATGGGAGATGACTGAATCATGGGGGCGGGTATTTCCCGTGCTGTCTCATGATAGTGAATGGGTATCATGAAATCTGATAATTTCAAAAACAGGGGTTTCTCTGCACAAGCCCTCTCTTTTTGCCTGCCTCATTCATGTAAGATATGACTTTTCTTCCTTGCCTTCCACCATGATTGTGAGGCCTCCCCAGCCATGTGGAACTGTAAGTCCAATTAAACCTCTTTATTTTCTTTTGTAAATTGCCCAGTCTTGGGTATGACTTTATCAGCAGCATAAAAATGGACTAATGCACAGAACAGTTTTACTTCCTCTCTTCTTATTTAGATGTCTTTTTTTAAATTTTATTTTCAAATGGAGCCTCACTCTGTCACCCAGGCTGGAGTGCAGTGGCATAATCTTGGCTCACTGCAAACTCTACCACCTCGGTTCAAGCAATTCTTCTGCCTCAGCCTCCAGAGTAGCTGGGATTACAGGCACGTGCCACCACACCCAACTAATTTTTGTATTTTTAGTAGAAACAGGGTTTCATCATGTTGCTACACCTGTAGATGTCTTTTATTACATTTCTTTAGCTTGCCTGAATGCTCTGATCAGGACTTTCAATATTATGCATGAATGGACATCTTTGACTTGTTCTGATTTTCAAGAGGAATGCTTCTAGCTTTTGCCCATTCAGTATGATGTTGGCTCTGGGTTTGACATAGATGGCTGTCATTATTTTGAGATATGTTCCTTCAATACCTAGTTTATTGAGGGTTTTCAACATAAAGGAATGTTGACTTTTATTGAAAGCCTGTTCTTCATTGAGATAATCAGGTGGTTTTTGTCTTTAGTTCTGTTTATGTGATGAATCACATTTATTTATTTGCATATGTTGAACCAACCTTGCATACCAGAGATAAAACCTACTCTTGATCATGGCTGATGTGCTATGCTGGACTTGGTTTGCTAGTATTTTGTTGATGTTTGCATCAATGTTCATCAAAGACATTGGCCCGAAGTTTTCTTGTTTTTGTTGTGTCTCTGCCAGTTTTTGATATCAGGATGGTGCTGGCCCCATAGAATGAGTTGGGGATGAGTCCCTCTTCCTTAAACAGATTATTTATAGATATTTTTCTAGGAAGTCCAAAATCTGAGCTTCCTCAAAAACAGTTTCTGTTTATTGCTTCTTTTATGTATGAGCATACTATCTTGTTTCTTTGCATGTCTCATAACTTTTTGTTTATAATTGGGCATTTTGAATATTATAAATGTGGCAACTCTGGAAATAAGATACTCTCCTCTAACCTAGGTTTGTTGCCCCTACTGCTTATTAAAGCAGTTGTGTTTGTTTGTTAAGTGACTTTCTGAACTAATTCTCCAAAATATTTTTAGAAAATTTAGATTGTTTTCTCATTAATGGTTACTGAAGTGTCTATTTCACTAGTTTAGTGATCAGGTAATGATTGGACTGAAATTTCCTTAAACACCCAGAACCAAAGATTTTCCCAGTGTTTACCAAGGTGCCATGTGTGTATACTAGGGCACACCTCAACACTCACTCAGGCAATTTATAAGTCTGCCTTAGCCTTCACTTCTTGTTTCTGTAATGTGTCAAGAGTAGTCAGAGGTGAGAACTTAGAACCTTCTCTGGTTTTTCTTTTCTAAGTATATACACAGCCCTAGGCATGTGTGGCCTTCTAGATTCCCAGAAATGTCTGAATTTTCAAAAGTGTTAGAGAAATCTTATTAACTAGCCTTTCCTTCCAAGTTTTTTGATTAGTCTGCTCTTTGCCATAATTGATATTTATCATCTCAGGCAGCAGCAACAAAACATTTGCCTATACATTTGTTTTTTGACAATGACCTTGAGATAACAGCTTTAGCACTGGGCCAGTTCCATCCAGGTGAAATGAAGACAGACATTTGAGCTTGTCTTCCAAGTAGTCATCAGATACGTCAAAACAAGTAAATATAATTGTTTATGAATAAGATCTATTTTGTTTCATCCAATCTAGACAATCTAGGTGATTATTTTCAGCAGAATAGATCACTACTGAGTAGGAAGGGGAAGTGTAGGACTGGGGGATATTAAGATGCTACAGAGCTTACTGTGCTTACTAAGACTAAGCCATACAAGAACAGAAAACCAAACACCGCATGTTCTCACTCATAAGTGGGTGTTGAACAATGAGAACACATGGACACAGGGAAGGGAATATCACACACCGGGGCCTGGTGTGGGGGGTGGGGGTCTAGGGAAGAAATAGCATGGGGTGGAGGGATTGGGGAGAGATAGCATTCAGAGAAATACCTAATGTAGATGACGGGGCAATGGATGCAGCAAACCGCCACCATGGCACATGTATACCTATGTAACAAACCTGCACAATCGACACATGTACCCCAGAACTTAAAGTATAATAAATAATTTTTTTAAAAAACGACCAAGTCATTTTTCTTGAATAAGCACTCCTCAGATCTGCTAGCCTTTGGTTAATTTCCAGAGTTCTAAAAAAGTTGATTATGACAGTTCTGATCTTTTGCTTGTTTTTTTGGAGAAATTAACTTTCTAAATTCCTTACTTCACCATTTTCACTGACATCATTGTAATCATAGTCATAAAAATTCTATTTTTGATATCTCCATGCAGCAATTAAAAATGGCTATAAATTCTTTGGTGCTTCTCTCATTGAGAGGCAGGGTCTATGTCTTCTTCCCTCAGATCTGGTTTATGCTTACTTTAGCAAAAACAAGCACGTGTAAATGATGCTATATAATTTTTAAGGCTATGTTATTGGTGGTCTTATACCTTCTGCCTGACTCTTGGGGATGACTATGCTGGGGCAAACTAGTTACCATGTAAGTTTAACTATACTGAGAAAACAATGGTAGAGAGGCCACACTAAGTTGCTTCTGTTGAGAGTCCAAGCTGAGCCCCGAGCCAACAGTCAGCATCAGTTGCCCAGCCATGTAAATAATCCATCTTGGGTGTACAGCCCAGTAAATCCTGTAGGTGATGCAGCCCTAGCCAACATCTAACTGCAATCATATAAAAGACCCTAAGTAAAAACATCAGAGTTGACCTCTTCCCAAATCCCTGACCCTTAAAATCATGAATATGTTCTATGCCACCAAGTTCTGGTATAATATGCTATGTAGCAAAAGGAACTGAAACACTATCTAGATCATGAGTGGGACTGTTCCTGTAATTTGTTTTTATTCTCTTGGTTTTTTGTTTGGTCATGTTTGCAATATGCCGTATAATTTTTGTGAAGAGCAGATATCATATATGAAAAGTTGTGGGGGCACATCTTCCAAAAAGTATTTATTGTTGGTGGATTTTCTTGATCCAGCTGATGGCCATCAATTTCTTGTTTGTTCTTATTCATGTGACCTAGCCCTGGGTTTTTCACCTTCACCAGGGTCTCACCTCCTTGGCAGGATTACTTTCTTTTTTTCTCTCTCTCTGGCACCTTGATCCTTCCAAAACCCCTCTTGCCTTTTGAGCCTCTTATCACTGCTTCTGCTTGGTTTCTTAGAAAATTGTCCCACACATGCATAATTTTGGAATCAGCAAAATACTCAAAAGGATGCCTCAAGGGAGAAATTGTGGCCAGTATGTCAGGTTCCCATCTGTATATGCTTTTCCTCTGAAATCTTTGTCCTGAAATTCTGATTACCTTGGATCTCCTTTGATGCTTTCATATAGTTGTCCATTTTTGTTTTCTTATTTTAATCCAGCTTTAACAGGTGTTGTTGGTGGGAGAATTAGATACAAGTTACTCTATCATACTTTAGGTGAAAGTTAATCCTGCAGTAGTTTTCTACAGAGTATGTTAAGTACTCTGTATTTACTTTTATTTATTGTATGTCTGTTCAGTATGGTACTGAGAGCAATAACTTAGTCTTTTTGCTCTCTACTCCCAAAGCCTAGAAATTTGGCTAGTGTGAAAAAGGTACCCAATAAATATTTCTGAAGTAAGGAAAGAAAGAAAGAAGAAAACCAATATGCTTATTGTTTTCTAATAATTCTTTCACTTAGGTACACACTTGTGAAACTGTGTTTAAAGACTTTTATTTATCCTCTTTGATCAATATATTTTAAGTTTATTCTATTCCCTTACTTTGCAGTTCTAATGAGCCAGTAAGTTTTATTGATTCCACATTTTTAATATCTTTCCAGTATTCCCTTCCCTATTCATCCTTGCTACCCTAGATTGGGAGTGTCATTATCACTTACTTTGTTACTATGTACATTTGCTAATTGGTACCTTACCTCTAGTTTTCTTTACTTTCATTCTCTCTCTCTCTCTTTTACAGTTTTCAGTATTTTTCCCAAACACATATTTTATTATTTTCCAGGGGTTTAAAAACGTTTAAAAATGTTAACGGCTCAACATTGTCTACAAGAATATACACCAAACAGTAGAAACACTGAGTTTTATTTGCATGGAATATAAGAAACTTCAAACAGACCTTATCATGACAGACAAGAGCTCTTTAATAAACCTTAAAATCATCACAAACTTCATTTGAAAGCACCTAAAATTCCAATAAGTATGCCACTGTGATTTTATACATAACTCTTGATTGACAAAAAAAATCCTCAAAGGAATAATTATTAGATGGAATATAAGGATTAGACTGAAGAAGAAAGTGGGATATAAATATAACAAATAAGTGTATCATTTTGTTGGTTAGTAAGGCTTGAATTCATATCTTGTTCTTAAACATTCTCAAAAGACTTACAACAAACTGATAGGACTTCTTATGCTTAATAAGCTATTGGAATAAAAAAGATAAAGTTATATTAGTATTCTTGAATACTTACTATCTTTTCCATGTCAATTACTGTCTAATTCCTCAGGACATAAATATGTATAAGATACAATCTTTTCTTTTCTCTCAAAGGGCACAAGAGTAATGATTTCACATAATTGATTAATTGAAGTAAATAGTGTTGTAATTATTTTCCATTAAATTTTTTAATTTAAAAAGTAATTACTAAAAATATGTGTAAAATGGTTAAGCCACCCAAATGAAGTATTCCTTCATCTGTCGTTGGTTTTCATGCTTAATACTCATGTCTTTAGCATTTTCTATCTCATTACACAGACTTATAGGAAACCAAAATTAAAATCAAATATTCCACAGAGACTACACTGGGAAAAAGACAAGAGAATTTAGGAAACAATTGCTTTAAAGGGCAGGGCAAAAGAAAGAGACCAGCAAAAGAGACATCAAAAGAGTTGAATTATTAAAGAAGGAAAAGGATAGGATTTTTAAGCCTCCTTATCTACAAAATAGAAACAATAATATTTAACTTTAGGAACAAAGAGTTAATGCAAGGAGACCTTTTAAAATAATGCTTGATGTTTAGTAAACACCTATAAATATTGCTGGTTTTCTTTGATTCAAAATAACAATAATTTGGTGCTCAATCAGCTACATCTACAGCTAGACCATAAGCCATCTTCTCTGTCACCAACAGCAAGTACCTTACATACCTTCTCTTTGAATCATTGCAAGATAATCTGAACACTTATTTTTAAATGAAAAATAATCTAAACAAAGTCTCTTCCACTTTTTCTAAATATTCTCTTCGTTGTTTAACTCATGAGTTACTCTGATGCTGTCTACAAATGAGCAATATGAGGAATCACAGTGTAAAACCATGGGCCTCATCTAAACAAACAGTACAAAATGTAAGTAGCAAAGCTTTGAAGGCCAGGAATGTGCTTCATATCTATTTTCTTTGTGATATTTTGTTTTCTGTGAGAAGCTTCGCAGGCTTCATGTTTCACCTAAGGAGTGATGCAGAATGTCTAATGATACCTGTTAACATTTTTGTCAGGGCTACTGTGACTTATAGACTATTTACATTAATTGGGATTATGCTGTTGGCATATTTAGACACCTACTGCAATTTTTTAAAAATTTAAACCAAGTGATTTGAGAAATGCCAAGTGCAAGGTGGTGAAGGTATTTCAGGAATGACAGCACCAAAGAAAAAATAATTAGCAAACCCTTCCTCATGAGAGCTAATTTTTACTGGGCCACGTGCAGCCTATTTTTATACAACCAGATGCCCCCTTCAATGTAGTCTTATTTTTGTTTACGTAGAAAAGTTATTTATAAAGTTGACAGAGATCCGTCAACTTGTTCTAATTTTGTTGAGAAAAAATTTGCCAGAATCATGTGGTAGCATCTTTGACCCCATTTATCTAAGTGTCTCACTTTGTGAGGTGAGTTGGTCTAACATAAAAGTTGAAAATAGCAAGCCTCCCCACAAGCCCATGGGGAAAGGGTTTTGCTACCCGGTTCAAGATGTGCACATCACCCGCTGGCTAATTAGCACTTGAGCAGGCTTTTTCAGTTTGGTGCAGAATTTCTAGCTAGTGCAATCAATGAAGCTTTTCTATAGCTACTTATTAAATAATGTTTTTTTCTAAATTACAAATTTTCAGTGGACTCTTCCTAAGATAGTCAAAAAACTGACAGAGAACTTCCTTTAAGCTTTGATATTTGCCTGCATTATTTCTAAGGGAGAAAAAGCCCTGCTAACTCACTATAATAGGAAATGGATTTTATTACAAAGTTATTTTAATGATAAATTATGCCATAATGGCTATACGAACAAAGGTAATGAATATATATAAAGGAACTCAATTTCATAGTAATAAAGGAAATGCAAATTAAAACCAAATGAGATAATATTATACATCTATTGTAATAATTAAAATAAGAATAATAGACAATACAAGTCTTAAAGAGGATGTAGAAAAACTGAAACCATTGGTGGGGGCATAAATTGGAACAGCCACTAACATGAAGACTCTATTAATCCACAACTCCCCTCCTAAGCATTTACCCAGCAGAAATGTATATGTATACTCACCAAAAGGCACATACAAGAATGATCACAGCACTATTAACTTTCATCCTTTTGAGTGATTCCTTCCCTGACTTCAATAGTTTTCTCACATGCATACTCCAATCAGTAAGCAGCTGAATATCCTTGGGGAAATTCTCTGGAAATCTTGTTTTCTTTCCTTTTACAGTTCTCTTCTCTCCTGTGCTCTGTACTGGTAACTGCAGATGCTTTGTTTTGCATGAACTCTCAGCATCATCTCCCTCCCCTGGGTAGTCCAGCAGCTCTGTCTTGTTTTCTCTAGGGTAGTAAGCTGGAATAACTATAGATGCACACTATTTTTTTTCCATCTCTCAAGGATCATTTTCCTCTATCTCGTAAACTGCTGTTTTATATACTTTGTCCTTTTTTATTTTTTAGGCAGCTGGGTAAATTCATTCCTTATTACCTTAGAAACTCCAATTTTACTTAAAAGAAAAACTGAAGGCCAATCTATGGTTCTTCTGGATTAGGTGTTTGTTTGGCAGACATTTTCTCTAAAATCAGTGAAGTGAGCCTCTCACTTCAAGAAAAGCAACTGGTAGTATTTGTTATCAATGGTACGGTTTAAGCTTTCAAGTGAAATTCAGAATTTTAGAAAATGTCTATGTGCCACCATTAACTTGACAGTTGTTCAATACGTAGATACTTACCTGATGAAATCAGTGCTGATCTTATTGCATATGATTTTTGAATAGTGTCAACATGGGAAGGGAAGGTCTGTATTACTTACTGCATCACTATTTTTCAAATGACCAGAGCATGATGTTACAAAATCATGCATTGATAAAAAATCCATTGTAGGTACAAGATAAACAGTGGATTTTATTGTAACATCATTGATATACTTTCAGATCTCATTGAAATTAAGTTTTAAAGAACTAACACTTGGTAAGTTTTGATGTAGCATCAAAGATGGGAAAACATAGCTATTTGAAATAGCCATTATAATATTCTTCTCTTTTCCAAATACAGATATATGTGTAGCCAGATTTTCTTTATATTCTTTGATGAAAACAATATGCTGCAACAGACTAAATTTAGAAACTGATATGAGAATCTAAGTATATTTAATTAAATAGAATTGTAAAATATAAATCAATATCAGTTCTTTTGCTAAATATTTTTGGGTTTAGAAAGCATAGTATTTGTTGGGCACAGTGGCTTATGCCTGTAATCTCAGCACTTTGGGAGGCCAAGGCAGGAGGATCACAAGGTCAGGAGTTCAAGTCCAGCCTGACCAACACAGTGAAACCCCGCTTCTACTAAAAATACAAAAAATTAACTGGGCATAGTCATGCATGCCTGTAGTCCCCACTGCTTGGAAGGCTGAGGCAGGAGAATTGCTTGAACCCAGGAGGCAGAGGTTGCAATGAGCCAAGACTGCGCCACTGTGCTCCAGTTTAGGCAACAATGTGAGACTCCATCTTAAGGAAGAAGGAAGGAAGGAAGGAAGGAAGGAAGGAAGGGGAAAGAAAGAAAAGCATTTGTTCACAAAAGCAAGTTATTTGTGTTAACTAGTATTGGGTTGTTTTTTTTTAATGAATTAAGAATCTAAATTATTTCTTAATTTTAATTTGTATTACAGTAAATATGAATGTATATCAGCAGCATGTATCAGTATGCAAAACATATACCAGCACGATAAAAGCCTTTTGATCTCCATTGATTTTAAGGAGTCTAAAAGTTTTCTGAGACCAAAACCATTGCAAGCTTCTGCTCTAGAAATTCACTGGGTAGAATGCTTCTTTTCAACTCCTGTTCATTATTGTTTTCTCTTTTGAATTTTTCTTCCTAGCATTCTCCTTCCTGTATCAGTACAGCCCTTTATTCTTCGCTGGTCTACCCCTCTTATTTACACCCTGCTCTGTTAACAGTGGCCTGTCAGGATATTCCTGGGGATTGAGAGTTTACCTCCATCTCCCATTCTCCAAATCCAGACATCAGCATCTGATGCCAATACTGTACTTCCTGCAATTGTGGGCCTAGCCAGATCTCTGTCCTTGCCCTTAACAAATACATTTCCATCTCCACAAAATCATGCTCCTTTTCTTTACCTGCTGTGTGACCTGCGTTAGCCTGATCATCTCCAAGGGTCTTTTCAATTCTGTATTTTTACTGCCTGTAGCTAATATGTCCACTTCTGTCTTAATTTCAGATGTTGTTCTCTACTTTACAGTACACATAAAATCCAGATTTAGACAGATTAAAGATAATTGTATATTTTCAAGTAATGTTTGAACTTAAATATTTCTGCAGAAGCATTGCCTATTTTTAATTAATCTCTAGGAGTAAAATACACCTACCAATTGGGCTGAGTGTGTGCACACTGGGTATGGGAGACTGCTTTGGGATATGGGGCATTTCCTGGTGCTTTGCAAATCAGACATCCACTTATGTGAAACTCCATTCTTTCCCTCTTAATTGCAATGACATAAAGCTTTTGTTGAACTTGTTGGTTTTAGTTCATGAGTACTCAGGACTTCCAAGCATTTTGCATATGGTAACATGTAAATAAAGGACCTCAATCCTACATTTATTGTTAAAGTTGTTTTCCAAAGTCTCATATCTTTGAAGTATTGTTTCTAAAACTTCCCATGCCCTTTACTTGTCCAACAGGCTCACAATCTCTTCCTGTAATTTATCCTAGTGCTCACAAAATTTATTGCCCAGAAAAGCATAATGTCATCTTTAAGTATGATTATCTCTATGAAATTGTTTTCTATCAGATTACTTCATAAAAAATATTACATGACATAAATCCCTGAAGTTGGTTAAGAGAATGGAGGTAGGGTGAAAAAAGATTCTCATCATTTAAAATTTTCCGCTCAGATGATTCCCCATTCCCTGTGTTTTGAAATTAAATTTTTTAAAAATTCTCAGAGGGTTTTTGAGAGAGCCAATTGTCTGATGCTTTTTTTTCCTAATAGTTACACTGTCACATGGTTAACAAAAACAAACAAAAACGAAAAGACAACAAATAAAATCCTCTTGCTGTAACTTGCCCCTGGTGTTGCTTAATTGTATTGCAGCTGTGCAAAGATTGGATTAAGGAGAGTAGAATTTCCTGAGGAAATATTTTCCTTCTTAATTCCTTCACTGTGTCTGCCTCCTCATTTCAGAGTCTGGCAATTTCAGGATAGCAGACAAAAAAGTACTTAATTCATGAGTTCTTTCTAATAGAATATGGCTTCATAATTATTACCTAAAGACCCAGAGTAAAATACTGATAAACCAAGTTCATTCTCATGTGTTCCCATTGCTTATGCTCTTTTCCTATAAAAGGCTCTGAGAATTATTGTTTTGAGGGAGTATTGTGTTCTCCTAACTTAAAAGTATTTTTAAATTATTTCATGGTGGTGTTTAACAAATGTATTCTCATTTGAGTGTGTCTAATCCATATATCTAAAATAAGAAGAAAGGAAAACCTAAGCACATCCTATGAGTTTTTCATCCGTTATTCCAGTTAGAAGAGAATTAATCCCATCTGTTCTTGATGCTTTTGTTGATTCCGTTAGTGTCTAATAATGTGTCCATAGTATTAAATCAAACTGGTATTCTATGAAAGATTTCAAAATTCGGCATGTCACTTCCTTATTAAGAAGATGTTCAGGTGCTTCTGTTTTCAATAATACCGTAGATTAGTCACACAGAATAATCTTCCCAAGAGCTAGAAATTATGGAAGTAACTAAATTGCTAGAAAAATATTTTAAAATGTGTATAACATCATTCCAAAAGCATTCCTGAACTTTCAGGAAATCAGTAAAGTTTAAAAGTCCCCAGATATTTTAATGATACCAGGAAACCAGGTCAGCAAGCCCCAAAGCTGGTTTTTATCTTGTGGATGACAACCCACCTCTAGTTATCTTGAGCTTCCATGGTGGTATGAGGGGTGTGGGAGAGGGGAGACGAAAGACAGCATGTTCCCAAGGTAGTGAACATACTAAGAGATGACCCCATAGACACTGGACTCACAGTAAAAGTGAAGATTAGAACAAAACACTCCCAGCAAAAGGGAGAATTTGAACTAAACCTTGCTATACAAAGGATACTGAAAAAATTTTCCTATTTCATATCAAATGCCAAGTGAAGAGAAAAATTCTTCTTTGATTTTCTATAATCCCAAACTAGCCCTTGCAATGGGCTTAAGATCTAAATTCACACTAATTGGGTGATTCACATGGACATATATGAAACTTATACCCATCAATGGCAGATTCCTCTTTTTTTTTGAGAACACATGGAACATTCATGAAAATTGATCCTATGCCATATCCATAAATTTAACTTCAACAAATTGCAAAGGATTGGTATATAACTGAACTCCTTTGACCTCAGTGAAATTAAATTGAATATTAATAACAAAGAATGACTAGAAAAACTAAATATGTTTGGAAATTTTACAATTATGTACAAAAATTGTATATCTATGTGAATATGTATATATGTGTGTATACATGTATAAACATAGATGTATGTGTGTGAATACATACACAAATATTCACATTTATATCAGAGAATGTGGTAATAGGAATATTGACTCTAAATCATATGAGATTGCTTAAAATGGTGTTGTGGAAACAAATGGAATTTGGAAAACATAGAAGTATCATTTAAATGTACTTCCCTCAAAATCAATATATATTAAATATTGATAGTAAATATGTGTGTATGAATTTATGTATTCACAAGTGAATAAACAGCGCTTTTAAAGTAAAAGTGAAAGAAAAAAACTACTTTTATGATTTAGAATTTTCATTTTAAAACATACAACTAAAAAAATATTTTTTTTCTTTTTATTAAGACTGAGTCTCACTCTATTGCTCAGGCTAGAGTGCAGTGACAAGATCTCGGCTCACTACAACCTCTGCCCCCCAGGTACAAGTGGTTCCCTCGCCTCAGCCACCTGAAGAGCTGGAATTACAGGCACCCACCACCATGCCCAGCTAATTTTTGTATGTTTATTAGAGACAGGGTTTCACCATGTTGGCCAGGCTGATCTTCTGACCTCAGGTGACCTACCTGCTTCAGCCTCCCAAAGTACTGGGATTATATGTGTGAGCCGCTGTACCTGGTCATCACTAAAAAATTTTCAGAATATAAAATAATTTTATTTTACAGTATTTGTTTCTCCAAATATTTTAATTTTAGTGAATAGTATGTTGGGAATGAGATAGTTGGTTGTTTCATATTCTGAAGGTTTACTCGTAAATTATTTATAAGAAATACTGGCTTTTACAAGTTTTCTGAAAAATTTATACATTAAAACATTCAGACATGAGACTACAAATTTATAAACTCTATGAATGATTCCTTGGGACTATCTGAATATTCAGTTTCAGGAAGCAAAATTCATGTCTCTAATAATCATTGTAGAATGAATTTAAAATTTCCCTAGATACCCCTTGGAGAATAAGTATGATGATGTTGATATTTTTTAGTAAATTACTGTGATTTTATTAAAACCCTCTTTTGTGTTATTCTAGTTGTATGTAAATGTGCACACTGAAGTGAAGAAGAAGGGGGATTCGTGGTGAGTTACCTGTGACCTACGTGGCTGTCAGAAAGTGATTTATGAGGTAGAAGACCTGAGGTAAATTTAATTAATATATCATAGCATTAATATCATGCTACGATAGTAATGACTTACTTATTATAAATAAATGTAGAAAATAAAACAAAATACAATAGAAATTACCAATTGCCAGCCCATGGTAGTTACCCTAACCTTAAAATATTATACTTGGTACCCAGTACTTAGTAGGTACCAAATAAAATTTTTTGGATGAATGAAAAGATGTTTGCATGCTTGCAAAAAGACTAATCTGTAGTTGTACCATTTCAACTCCTCAGAATCTTTAAGGAGAAAGAGAGAGAGAGAGAAGGATAAAGAACAACTTTCCAAATGAATAGAGATTTCCATCTAATGAAAAATTCAGAGTGTGCTTCTCTTGCCACAAATCCTGGATTATTTCCTTTGGCTGTTTCCATTCCATTTTTTTTCCTTCTAATGAATAGTGATAATTTCCACAAACTTATTGGGGCTTACTATGTACCAAAGAGAGGAAAAAATTAAGAGGAATTGGAGGCAGAAAATATGAGTGTGAAAATTGAAGGGATTTGGTTTTATTTACAAAAATGTGATACACACTTACATGAATGACAGAATGAAAACAAGAACAAATAAATACTGTTATTTTTCCACTAATTTTCATTCTACTGTCAGATAGCATTATATGTTTATTCATACATCTCTCCCAATATAGATCACCTTAAAATTTTCAATGCACGTCTTTTAGACATTTCTATCTCAAGCCACTTTACAGATGTTATCAAGGAAAGTAAGACAACAGTATAAAATCGAACTACTAAAAATTCAAATAGACTATGAAAAAACAAGTTTCAAAGCTTAAATTCTCATATTTGATTGTTTATTATGTGCTAAGTGAGGTTTATGAGTTTAACATATATCGGCTCACTTCATGATCACAAAAACCTGATAGGTTAAATATAATAATTAATCTTACTTTATAGATAATAGAAGCAAAAAATTAATTTGCCCAAAGATTTTCTGCTAATAAGTCATCAGAGTTGAAACAAGATAATTCTGCCTTTGGCAGGGTGCGGAGGCTCACACCTGTAATATCAACACTTTGGGAGGCTGAGGCGGGTGGATCACTTGAGGTTGGGAGCCTGGCCAACATGGTGAAACCTCTTCGGTACTAAAAATATAAACATTAGCCAGGCGTGGTGGTGTGTGCCTGTAGTCCCAGCTACTTGGGAGGCTGAGGCAGGAGAATCGCTTGAACCTGTGAGGCGGAGGTTGCAGTGAGCTGAGATCATGCCACTGCACTCCAGCCTAGGCAATAGAGTGATTCTGTCTAAAAAAATAAAAAATAAAAACAAAAATAAAGAAAAAGGAAAAAAAAACGATAATTCTGCCTTTAATGTATCTTCTGAAAAACTGCTACCAGTGAATCTCTTTTACATTCACATCACCTAATTCACTCACTTAATTTTTATTGCATGTATAGAACAGTGATGATCATTTTAAGATATTCTAAGAGGTCAATCAGCACCCAGAGGCCAGAGAAATGAGGTGACACAGAAATGCAGTCAGATGGGTACATGGCAGGGACTGGAATTCCTTCTCCTGACTTCCAGATATGGGCTCATTTTTCTTCTGAGCAGCCAGTCTGACCTGTGTTATGAAAATATGTGATTCACATGGTAAAACCTTTGTATTTGTGATATTTGTCAAGATACAGTTGTCTGAATGGAGAGAATTATTAAGATCTATTCAGATAAAAATGTAATACTGAGTAGAATAAATAAAACAAAAAACCTATTAGACAATACTTATAAAATCTATGTAGCTTGTATCAGAAATGCCCTTCATATAAAATAGAATATTCAAAACATTCCAAGCTTCTGAATCCAATTAGTATCATTAATATTAAAACTCAAATCCAGAGAGTTTCAGTGCTATACTCACCTATATGGAAAGTCCAGACCTTTTAAGAGTTCCCATTCTTAGAGTATTTCAAGGAATTCCCAATGTTTTACATACGTATATGTCCATGTGTTTGTCTATCATTAGTCACGTGTTACTGGTAATCAGCCACCATTCCTCAGTGCCAATCCTTGCCATTTCTCCCGGTGCAACAATAAGTGTTCTAGAAAAGTGAATATAATGTCCATTCCCTCTGTGTTGAGCTCAGTTGGAGAAGCTGAATGCTATTTTGTCTCTCAGTATTTCTATTGAAGAAAGGCTCTATTCATTCTTACACACAGCCATTCTTCTCCCCAGGTGCTCACAGGCCAAGAACAACCATTTCGGTTCTATTCCTATGCTGGATTTAACAAGCAAGATACTTTTCCTCTTGTGATGAATTTCTCTCTCAAGGCATTAGGATATCACTTCTTAGATTTAGTCTTGCCTACTATAAATCACAATGGCAGTTACAAATGTCTCCCTGTAGCCGAACCCCTAGTTTATCAGAATAGGGGAAAGATACATTAAGAGAAAATAGAGTTAGGAAGATAGGAAGTGGGGGAGATAGGAAGTGGGAGTCATCTAATTTCCCAGGACAAATTTATCCATTGATCAGTCCAACCTACTCAGAGCACCTGTTTACATGTATAGAGAACTGAAAAATCCTGATGAAAGAGATATCTCCCTCTCCAGTTCTATTGCTGTTGCCAGGCAGTTTCTTCACTGATAGTTCTTTAGGCACTAGCATAAATTTCCCTGCTTGAAACACATTAGCAAAAATGTGCCAAATGCACATTTTCTTGGAGAGAAATCAACGGACTACTAAGTTTTCTTGCAAAACCATAAAACTTCAATTTCCCCAGACATATGTTCTTCACAGTCTTGGAGGCAGTCACCTATGTACCTTTTAGGTAAACAGGTAGGCCCTTTGGAAGTGGAAAAGACATTTTTTTTTGAGTCATCCACCTAAATTTATGTCACAGAAAAATTGCTCACCACAAATTAAAATGGCAAAGAAGGATTTCTTCGAGACTATTGCAATAGAGGATACAGATGGAACACAACTCTGAATACAATATGGACAAGCAGGGATATATAGCCAATGGGCAAAGAGAGAGGGGTCAGTGGATGGGAAATTACTAACAGGCGATACCAAGGATGGGGAGATTCTTGCTAAAAAGGCAAGATGAGGCTGATGCCTAATTGAGAAGGGGACTCAGAAGAGTCAGACTAAAATTTGGATAAGGTGGGAATCTTTATCAATCCCTGAGGACAATGCTCAGAATGGATTTCACTAACCAGAGTTACATTCAGGCTTTGAGAATCATGTTTGTAAAGTTCAGAAATGTTGCGAGAGGCTGTTTGTTTATTATCACACTTCTGTATTTATTCATTCCACTTTGTTCAAGTGGTAACTTTCCAATCAACTCAATATCAACATGTATTAATTTAGGACTTTTTCAAAAGGTCATAAAAGATTCTGAAATAGGAAATTATTTAAATAATATTCAAATAATTTGATAATAATGTTCCTGGATGCTCTCCAAATATTTATGCCTTTATGAATTTATTTTTTCAATGATGGCTACCATCTTACTGCAATCTCTTCTTTTACTATACGCTTCTTTTATACTACACTACACTACACTACACTACACTTCTATTCCCTATCTGCACATATAACTTTACCAAGTTATAACAATCATTAATTTAGAAAATTAATCTGTAAAAAATATTTTTCATCCTTTATAATCTACTTAGATAGGACATGGTTTCCATTAAAGCTGAAAAAGGCTTTAATGGTCATCTTTTCCAACCCTCTCATTTAGCAATTTACGCAACAGAGGTACAGACCATTTAGCATTTTAATTAAGTTTGGGAGTTCATACTGAGCTAAAAATAAACATAGGATTCAATGTCTTAAGGTTAACATTCGTTCTAGTATCAAAAATAGTCAGAATTAAGAATTTTTTAAAAGATTAAACTAAGCAGAATACACAATACTGGTTCCTCCAGCTCCTCTCAGAGGAGGTAAGTAAGGACTCATTATCATCATCTTTAGCTATAAAGGAGTTGATATGGTGTCTGAATTAAAGAGTTTCTTGCACTTTGTACATCCTGTGATTTATGTTGAATATGTCTTTTACCAAGAATTCCAGTGAAGTATCCATAGAAATTGTAGGAAAACCCTTAAACCAGAAGAAGTAGAGAGGTTTGTCGCTTTTCCCTGAGATTGTCACCAATAAACTATATGATCCTCCAAGTTTCTTAACCTTCCTGATCATAGTCTTCCCAGCTATAAAATGAAAAGAATATATAGTTATTTCGGTTTCTTACAGTTTGAAAATGCTGGCTTTTAATCTTGCATTAAATTGGATGAAGGTGGATAAGCATATATAAAGAAAGCACTTCACATTAGCTTAGTGCACAGTAAGTCCTCAACATGAAGTTTGGGAATTAAGGGAATTATTATCCTTTGTTTACCTCCCTTTGTCCCTCTCTCCTTCCCTCCCTCCTTCTCTCTCTTCCTTCCTTCCTTCTCTCCTTCCTGTATTCCTGTATGAGATGGAAAATGCAGAATGGGGAATAATGGGGAGCCTGGGTGGGTAGTGAGCAACAGTGTTAGTGAAAAGACTGCCTTAGACTCTAGATCACTCCCTCGATTAGAATGTTAGTATACACTACTTAAGTTCTAAGTTAAAACAGTATAAAATCATTTTTAAACACTTAACTAAGAGAAGGAACATTCTCTTTAACAAATCACCAATGTAATGTTTTATAGCTTTAATTTTCAAGATTCAAATCTAGATACATTCTCAAAAAAAAAAAAAAACCTAAACTTCACATAGATCTGGTATATCAAATATTTAACAAGAGCATATCAACACGAAGTAATAGTGGAAAACTGGTAATTAGTGGTTTTTGTTCCTCATTCAGTGGCCTTACTAACTAGCAATCAAATACTTTGAATTATATGGCCTCTTTTCTCACCAATTCCCTCATTCATCAGCCTAAGTATTTAAATCCTTTTTGTGTTCTCAACCTGTATCAACTGTAAAGGAGTTGATATGCTGTCTGAACACATACTTACAGTAGGATCTAAGTATACTTAGACGACTAAAAAATATTTCTAGCCCAAAGCAATGCCCCTGTCTAATTTAAGCAGTTGAGCAAAACTCAACAGGCAATGAGTCAGTTCTAGTGTAGAAGCCTTAGTCACTTGAACTTGACTGAAGTGTGTGATGGGCTTTTTTTTTTTTTTTTTTTGCTTTGAGTGCACCATAGTCAATACAGTCAGGATTGGAGAATGTATGCGAATAACAAGCAGGTGGGAGATTTTCACATTTGGGGAGCAGTTTTAAAAGGCAATGCCACAGTTCATAAAAGCCGGAGAAGAGCTGTGAGTGAAATAAAGATGATGAGATTGAAGGAGAGACACAATTTGTTTTTTTTCCACTCTGGATTGAGCTGCAATACATAATATCACCATATACTGAGCAAAAACCAGAAAACTCAATGCCAAATGTTGTGTATGGTGTCACAAGAAAAAGACTGTTAACTGTCTAGAGAAAAGTCCTCTTGAGGCATCTGAAAGTGGCTTTCTGGAGGAGAGAAAGGACAAATAAATAAGGTCTCTGAAACAACAGAGAGAAAGGACAAATAAATAAGGTGTCTGAAACAAGAAACAGAAAAGATGGTGAGTGCAAGCAAAAATGAACTGGTTTCCTTAACTTCCAGCAAAGTATTTGGATTGAGGAAATAGTGAGCCCCAGCTATAAGAAAGGACATCAGGTTCTTGAGGTGCAGGACAATAATTTCAGAAGGACTTTAAGAAATGAAAGAATCTTCAAGAACAACCAGGAAGTTCAATCATGACAAAAAGAACTTTCATCACCTTAGAGCCAGGACATGGGCACGTGAAGGAATTGGGACATGGAGTTTCCACATATTACAGTATGCAAAAGCGTAAGCTCAGGGGCCAGGCTGCTGGATTCGAATCCTGGTTCTGCTCCTTACCAGCTGTGGGACCATGGGCAAGTTCCTTAACTTCTCTTTTCTTCAGTTTCCTCTCAGAAGAGTGCTTGGCACTGTGAGTACATATTCACTACCATTAAAATGCCAACAGATATGTATTGTTTTATACAAATTTATGTTTATTAACAAAAAATAACTATGCTGCAAAAGTTCCTGTCTTGTACTGTGGATATTTCCAGGAATGTCAGATAGAAAACTGGAGACTGTATCAAGCAGGGTACGATAATTAGAAAGATTCAAGAAAATGTGTGTGTTTGCGTGTTGCAGGGGGGTTGGGGTGGGTAGGATCAACCCCGTGCAACAAATATAGTATTTCTTTTTTGCATAGAGGTAAATGGGAAATTTACATAAAAGACATTGTATACAAATTTAATACATACATGCATTTTTCCACAGGGAATATCCTTTCATCAGCTCTCAAAAGATTGGTTATTTCTAGCTTACTTATCCATAAGCATTTTTATAAAGAACATTTTATCACATACCTACCTTAAGCAACTAATTAAAAGCAATGAATCTTGCTCATAACTTAAAATATATCTTGGTATTCAACTCAGCTATGACTCCCACAGATGTCTATTGGAAGTCTTATTGAGGTGGGAATGACAGTCAATACAGCCAGAACCCAGTAAGTCTGCGCTCGAAAGGCAGTCTTCCTCTCACTTCCCACAAGCATGTACACTATGTCAACACATCTCTAAATCCCAGTGCAAGAAGAGTCTTCCAGACCCAACAATCTATCACTACCAACAACTTATTGAATACTCTTATTTAAACCCTCAGTAAAGATGACTACTTCCTGCTTTTGCTCCAAATGCAAATCAAGTAGATAAATGTACATAGTATTACAAATTGAGTTACACTATATTTGATTCAATACCAAGATTTCTTTTCAGATATTAAAATGTTATATTCATTTCCTCACATTTCTAGTTATTCTTTCTTTATATCTGTATTGGTTTAATTTTAATTATATAAAAACATTATATTAAAAAAATTCAAGCACAGAAACATTATATTGTAAGAATGAATAGTCCAATTTCACTTTAGGTGAATTGCACTCCCCTCTTCACAGGGAATCAGGGTTAACAGTAAGTGGGTTTTAATTTATTTCAGGTAACCTTTCTTTTCTTTGCTTTTGTCTTTTCTTCTTTCCTTATTTTTCTTTTTTTGCTTGTTTTTACTTTTTTATTTCCTTTTGAGGGAGAGTGTAAACGAAGTTCCTCACTACCACAAATTATGCCATTGAGTTTTCCACATTAGAGGAAGTCACAGCGGTCAGAACATCCAGAGTGCAATAGATAAGCCCTACTCTGGGTAAACCACCTTCATAATCACAATATCTCACCTGCCAGGTAAGTATCCCCAGATCACCTCCCATGCAATATGTTATATATATATATATATATATATATATATATATATACACACACACACACACACACACACACACATGAATATATTTATATATGTGCATGTACATGTCTGCACATACATACATATAATTTTGGTTTTAAACACATATTTTACCAAATGACTTAAGTCTATAATTAATATCAGTAATTTGCTTTTCCCATTTTACAACAAGTGTTGGAGAGCTTTCCATGTTGGCATATACATGAGTGGTATATTTATAATCTGTGTCATTATTCTACAGTATAAATAGACTTAGTTCAACTAGTTTACTACCAATGGATATGTAGGTTGAGTGTAGTTTTGTTAACTGTCTAATCCTTGTATTTTCATTGTTAGGGAAGTAGGGCTTATTTCTCTAGAAAAGACATCTAGAGGTAGAATCACTGGTGCTAGAAAGACTGCACATTACATTTTTGTTAGATCCTAAAATTTTTTCCCGCAAAAGGCTGAATCAACTTGATATGGTTTGGCTATGTGCCCACCCAAATCTCATTTTGAAGTATAATACAAATTGTAATCTCTACCTGCCTGGGGAAGGACCTAGTAGGAGGTGATTGGATCACAGGGATGGTTTCCCCCATGCTGTTCTCATGATAGTGAGTTCTCATGAGATCTGATGGTTTTATAAGTGGCAGTTTACCCTCTCTTTCTCTCTCTTGCCTGCTGCCATGTAAGACATGCCTGCTTCACCTGTAATTTCCATGTATCAAGGGAGGGAGGTAATTGAATTATGGGGGCAGATTTCCCATGCTGTTCTTGTAGTGAGTTCTAACGAGATCTGAGGCATTTTATAAAGCAGTTTTCCCTGCTTGCTCACTCTCTCTCACTTGCCACCATGTAAGATGTGCCTGCTTCCTCTTCTGCTATGATTGTAAGTTTTCTGAGGCCTCCCCAGCCACGCAGAACTGTGAGTCAATTAAACCTCTTTCCTTTATAAATGACCTGGTCTCAGGAAAATTCTTTATAGCAGTGTGTAAATGGACTAACACAGAACTTGTACACGCAAGTACAGAGTTAATCAGCACTTGTTTTACATCATCATTACCTACTGTAGAAATTATTAAGGTTTGTTATTTTTTCCTACTATGATGAGAAAAATATATCATTTTCTTTTCATTTACATTTTCCTGTTTGCTAATGAGGTTTAGCATCTTTTAAAATGTTTTTAAGCTATTTTTAGTTATTTAGTTCATTGTATAATTTTTTGCTTTATAATTTATGGTCTCTATAAATTATGGTAAGTAATCTTTTGACAGTTACATGTGTAACATATTTTCTCCCAGTCTGTCACTTTTCTTTGTTGTAATTTTGTCATTTGAAAGTTTTAAATTTTTATATAGGTAAACATGACAACAGTCTCCTTTATGAATTCTGAATTTAGGGCTTTCTTAGAAAACCTTTCAAAGACCTAAATTATAAATAAACATTCTCTTTATTTTCTAAGCATAATTTTATATTTCTGTAACTTATGTATAATTGTTTGTTCTATTTCAAAATAATTTTGCGAGGGTGTGAGGTAGGGCAAAACTTACTTTTCTTTTCCAAATCATCAAGAAATTGTTCCACTACTATTGATTTAATAGCCTATTTGTTCCCCATTAATTTCACCACAGGGTAACATATGACATTGCCTTTGGCACATATTAAATTTTTCTAGGTAGCTGGATCTGATCTACACTCTTTTTCTGTGCAATTAAGCTGCCTCTTCCTGAATACCTACTTAAGTAGTGTAAGTTTAGCTTCTATACAGCTTTACACTGTATTTTTTAATGAAATTAAGCAAATGCCACTTTTTTATATTCTCAAAATAGTCTTGGCTATTATTACATTTTTCTCTTCAATTGAACTTTAAATTAAACATGCCAAGTTCCATAAAGTGTTCTTTTAAGATTTTATATGAGATTGTATGAAATTTATAGATTTGGGGAGAAATAACATCTTTACAATGTTAAATATTCTTCTTCAGGAACATGCTATGCCTCTGCATTTATTTAGGTTGATTTATATATCCTTCAAAGAGTATTATATTGTTTTTCATAATGGTCTTTTAGATCTTTTGTTAGGTTTAATTATCCCTGTTTTTTGGTTTCTGCTGCTATTCTGATTGGGATATTGTTCCATGATATGTTCTAATTGATTATTACCCTATATGGAAAAGTAATTGTGTATTAAATTTTATATACAAATGCCTTATTAGTTTTAATAGTTGTTTTCACTTTATTTTCTTGGATTTTCTAGGTAGGTGATCACATTTTATACAAAATATATGGTAGTTTAATCCATATATTTTGGATATATGGTAGATTAATCCTTGTGTAAACAATGAATACATGTGTCTGTCCTGTTTATATTTGTCTTTATGAAATTTTGAATAGTAATATTGAGAGTAGATACTATCATATTCTTCCTTACTATATCATGGCCCTTCACAGATAAATAAGAAATAATATTCCAGAGCTTCAGATTTCCTGTCATCTGTTTTATTCAGAGGATACTCATATTTCTATAGCCAAATAATCATGAAAATATGATACTGTGCTTAAATAGCAGTACTTCAAATCACTTCAATCGCCATACATTATAAGTTCCTCATAAAGGCCACCAAAGCTAAAATACAGTGTGTTTAATAAGTTTTTATAACACTGCCAACTGAAGTTATTATAATAATGTAATTTTGGCATAAACTTCGATTATATTTCATTTCATATTATATTTTATTTCATGTTGATAGATACAAATGGATATGTAACAAATATATAAAACATAATCCTAACAGAAAAATAACCACCATGTAACCACATTCAAATTAAGAATGTCTGTGTTTTGATCCATATGCAGAAGAATAAAACTAGACCTCTATCTTTCGCCGTATATAAAAATCAAATCGAAATGATTGAAGACTTAAATCTAAGACTTTAAACTATGAAACTGCTAAAATAAAACATTGGGGAAACTCCTCAGGACTTTGGACTGGGCAAAGATTTCTTGAGTAATACTCCATCACAAGCACAGGAAAGTAACGCAAAAAATGGACACTGAATTTGCACCAGAAAGGAAACAATCAACAAAGTGAAGGAACAACCCACAGAATGGCAGAAAATACTTGCAAACTATCCATCTGACAAGAGATTAATAACCAGAATATATATCAAATAATTGTTTAGAAAATAATCTAATAATCTGATTTTAAAATGGGTAAAAGATCTTAATAGACATTTGTATTAGTCCATTTTCATACTGCTATAAAGAACTGCTTGAGACTGGGTAATTTATAAAGTAAAGAGGTTTAGTTGACTGACAGTTCCACATGACTGGGGAAGCCTCAGGAAACTAACAATTATGGCAGAAGGCAAAGGGGAAGCAAGGCACCCTCTTTACAAGGCAGCAGGAAGGAGAAGTGAACATAGGAGGAACAATCAAACATTTATAAAACCATCAGATCTCATAATAACTCACAATCACAAAAACACCATGAGGGAAATCACCCCCATGATTCAGTTACCTCTACCTGGTCTCTCCTTTGACATGTGGGGATTATGGAGATTACAATTTAAGATGAGATCTGAGGGTAGGGACACAGCTAAACCATACCAAAATTTTTCAAAAGAAGACAAACAAATGGAAAACCATCATATAAAAATGTGCTCAATGTCACTGATAATCAGAAAAGTTTAAATAAAAACTGCAATTATATATCATCTCACTCCAGTTAAAATGGCTTATATCCAAAAGATAAGCAATAACAAATGCTGGCAAAGAAGTGAAAAAAGGGAACCCTCATATACTATTGGTGGGAATGTAATTAGTACAACTACTGTAAAGAACAGTTTGGAGGCTCTTCAAAAAACTAAAAGTAGAGTCATAAAATCCACGAATCCCACTCCTATGTATATACCCCAAAAAAGCAAATCAGTATATCGAAGAGATGTGTTCACTTCCATGTTTATTGTGGCACTATTCACAATAACCAAGATTTTGAAGCAACCTAAGTGTCCACCAACAGATCAATGGATAAAGAAAATATTGTATTTATATACAATGAAGTACTATTCAGCCATAAAGAAGAATGAGATTCTGTCATTTACAACAGCATGGATGGAACTGGAGATCATTATGTTACGTGAAATAAGCCAGGCACAGAAAGAGAAACTTTGCATGTTCTCATGAATTTGTGGGAACTAAACATTAAAACAATTGAATTCATGAAGATAGAGAGTAGAATTATGATACCCAGAGGCTGGAAAGGGTAGTGGTAGGGATAGGGGAGAATGGGGATGGTTAATGGATACAAAAATTAGCTAAGTAGAATGCATAATATCTAATATTTGATAGAACAACAGTGACTATGGTCAACAATAATTTATTGCATATTTTAAAATAAAAGAGCATATTGGAATATTTGTCACATCATAAAATAATATATGTTTGAGGTGATGGATACTCAATTTTTCCTGATATGATTATTATACATTGTACTTCTGTATCAAAATATATTTTTATATACTTTTTATTGCATTTTAGGTTTGGGGGTACATGTGTGTATCAAAATATTTTAATGTACTCCATAAGTATATACACCTACTACATGCTTATAAAAATTAAAAATTAAAATTTCTTGGAATTCTGCCAAAATGGTCAAATAGAAACAGCTCCAGAATGCAGTTCCCAGTGAGAGAGATGCAGAAGGCAAGTGATCTCTGCATTTCCAACCAAGGTACCAGGTTCATTTCAATGGAACTGGTTGGACAGTGGGTGTAGCCCAAGGAGGGCAAACCGAGACAGGGCAGGACACTGCCTCGTCTGGGAAGTGCAACTGACCAGAGGATCAGAGACATCCCCCCCACCCCAGCACTCCGGTTCAGATACTGTGCTTCTCCGATGGCCTCTGCAACCCACAGACCAGGAGATCCCCACTGGGCTGAAAAGCGCCACAAGTTACCAACACAGATCTGAGTGGCAGCTTCGCTGGCACCTTGAGTTGCTGGCACAGATCTGAGCAGATGTTTTCGGTAGCACTGAGAGCGCCTGCAGGATGGAGCTACCCACTTCCCAGAAAGAGGGATGGCTGAAAGCAGGGAGACAGATGATACAGCTGGGCAGGTCCCACCCCCAAAAAGATAAGCAAACTGAAGCCTTCTCACTTGAGAGTTTCACAGCCAGCATCTCAGATGGAGCTCAACCCAGGATGATCAAGCTTGGTGGAGGGAAGGGTGTCCACTATTGCTGATGTGGGTCTAAACCTATCTGTGTAAACAAAACCCAGAGGAAGCTTACACAACAGCTGCACTGAGTCCATGACAGCCCAGCCGCACCTCTGCAGGCAGACAAGGGACAGACTGCCTCCTCAAGCGGCTCCCTAAACCCTGTATAGCCAAAAAGATGCCTCATAAACGAGAGCTCTGACTGACACCAAGGGGTACCCTTCTGAGATGAAGCTACCAGAGGAAAGATCAGGCAGCAATCGCTGCTGTTCTGCAACCCCCACAGATTCCCAGGCAAGCAAGGTCTGGAGTGGCACTTCCAGCAGTCCTACAGCACAGAAACCTATTAGAAGGAAAACTAAAAAACAAAAAGAAATAGCTTCAACATCAACAGAAGGGATGTCAACTCAGAGAACCCATCCAAAATCACCAGCTTCAAAGATCAAAGGTAGATAAATTGACAAAGATGGGAAGAAACCAGTGCAAAAAGGATGAAATGATCAAAGACCAGAATACCCCTCCTCCTCCAAGAGATCACAGCTCTTCACCAGCAAGGGAACAAAACAGGATGGAGAATGAGTTTGATGAATTGACAGAAGCAATCTTCAGAAGATGGGTAATCATAAACTTCTCTGAGCTAAAGGAACATGTTCTAACCCAATGCAAAGAAACTAAAACCGATGATAAAAGGTTAGATGAAATGCTAACTAGAATAACCAGCCTAGAGAAGCACATAAATGACTTGATGGAGATGAAAAACACAGGACGAGAACTTCATGAAGTACACACAAGTTTCAATAGCCAAATCAATCAAGAAGAAGAGAGGATATCAGAGATTGAAGATCACCTCAATGAAATAAAACGAGAAGGCAAGATTAGAGAAAAAAAATAGTGAAAAGAAATGAACAAAGCCTCCAAGAAATATGGGATTATGTGACCTGAATGTGATGGGAAGAATGAATCCAAACTGGAAAACACTCTTCAGGATATTATCCAAGAGAACTTTCCCAACCTCACAAGACAGGCCAACATTCAAATACAGAGAACACTGCAAAGATATTCCTCAAGAAGAGCAACCCCAAGACACATAATCATCAGATTCATCAGGGTTGCAATGAAGGAAAAAATGCTAAGGGCAGCCAGAGAGAAAGTCAGGTCACCCACAAAGGGAAGCCCATCAGACTCACAGTGGATCTCTTGGGAGAAACCCTACAAGCCAGAAGACAGTGTGGGCCAATATTCAACATCTTTAAACAAAAGACCTCTCAACTCAGAATTTCACATCCAGCCAAACTAAGCTTCAAAAGTGAAGGAGAAATAAAATCCTTTACAGACAAGCAATTGCTGAGAGATTTTGTCACCATCAGACCTGCCTTACAAGAGCTTCTGAAGGAAGTACTAAACATGGAAAGGAACAACCAGTACCAGCCACTGCAAAAATGTACCAAATGGTAACAACCAACTATGCAATGAAGAAACTGCATCAACTAACGGGCAAAACAACCAGCCAGTAACAAAATGGCAGGATCAAACTCACACATAACAATATTAACATTAAAGGTAAATGGCCTAAATGCCCCAATCAAAAGACACAGACCCAGCAAATTGGATAAAAAGTCAAGACCCATCAGTGTGCTGTATTCAGGAAACCCATCTCACGTGCAAAGATATACATAGACTCAAAATAAAGGGATAAAGGAAGATTAACCAAGCAAATGGAACGCAAAAAAAAAAAAAAAAAAAAAAAAAAAAAAAAAAAAAAAAAAAAAAAAAAAAAAAAAAAAAAAAAAAAAAAAGCAGTGGTTGCAATCCTAGTCTCTGATAAAACAGACTTTAAACCAACAAAGATCAAAAGAGACAAAGAAGGGCATTACATAATGGTAAAAGGATAAATGCAACAAGAGCTAACTATCATAAATATATATGCACTCAATACAGGAGCACCAAGAAACATAAAGCAAGTTCTTAATGACCTACAAAAAGACTTAGACTTCCACATAATAATAGTGGGAGACGTTAACACTCCTCTGTCAATATTGGACAAATCAATGAGACAGAAAATCAACAAAGATATCCAGGACATGAACTCAGATCTGGACCAAGCAAACCTAATAGACATCTACAGAACACTCCACCCAAATCCACAGAATATACATTCTACTCAGCACCACATTGCACTTACTCTAAAACTGACCACATAATCAGAAGTAAATGACTCCTCAGCAAATGCAAAAGAATGGAAATCATAACATACAGTCTCTCAGACCACAGTGCAATCAAACTAGAACTCAGGATTAAGAAACTCACTCAAAACTGCACAACCACATGGAAACTGAGCAACTTGCTTCTGAGTGATGACTGGATAAACAATGAATGAGGCAGAAATAAAGATGTTTTTCAAAACCAATGAGAACAAAGACACAACATACCAGAATCTCTGGGACACATTTAAAGCAATGTCTAGAGGTAAAGTTACAGCAATAAATGCCCACATTAGAAGTGAGGAAAGATCTAAAAACAACACCCTATCATCAAAATTGAAAGAGGTAGAGGAGCAAGATCAAAAAAATTTAAAAGCTAGCAGAAGACAAGAAATAACTAAGATCAGAGCAGAACTGAAGGAGATAGAGACACAAAAAACCCTTCAAAAAATCAATAAATACAGGAGCTGGTTTTTGGAAAAGATCATCAAAATAGACAGACTGCTAGACAGACTAATAAAAAAGAAAAGAGAAAAGAATCAAATAGATGCAACAAAAAATGATAAAGGGGATATCACTACCAATTCCACAGAAATACAAACTACCATCAGATATTACTACCAACAACTCTATGCACATAAACCAGTAAATCTAGGAGAAATGGATAAATTCCTGGACACTTACACCCTCCCAAGACTAAACCAGGAAGAGGTTGAATCCCTGAATAGACTAATAACAAGGTCTGAAGTTGAGGCAGCAATTATTAGCCTACCAACCAAAAAAAAGTCCAGGTCCAGACAGGTTCACAGCCAAATTCTACAAGACATACAAAGAGGAGCTTGTTCCATTCCTTCTGAAACTACTCCAAACAATACAAAAAGAGGGAATACTCCCTAACTCATTTCATGAGACCAACATCATCCTGATACCAAAACCTGGCAGAGACACAACTAAAAAAGAAAATTTCAGGCCAATATTCATGATGAACATCAATGTAAAAATCTTCAATAAAATACTGGCAAAGCAAATGCAACAGCACATCAAAAAAAGATTATCCATCACCATCAAGTAGGCTTCATCCCAGGAATGCAAGGCTGGTTCAACATACACAAATTTATAAACACAATTCATCACATTAACAGAACCAAAGATAAAAAACAGATGATCATCTCAATAGATGCAGAGAAGGCCTTCGAGAAAATTCAATGGCCCTTTATGCTAAAATCCCACAATAAACTAGGTATCAATGGAACATATCTCAAAATAATAAAAGTTGTTTATGACAAACCCACAGCCAATATCATACTGAATGGGCAAAAACTGGAAGAATTTTCTTTGAAAACTGGCACTAGGCAAGGATGCCCTCTCTCACTATTCCTATTCAATATAGTATTGGAAGTTCTAGCCAGAGAAATCAGGCAAGAAAAAGAAATAAAGGGTATCCAATTAGGAAAAGAGGAACTCAAATTGTCTCTATTTGCAGATGACATAATTGTATATTTAGAAGACCCCATCATCGCAGCCCAAAATCTCCTTAAGGTGATAAGCAACTTCAACAAAGTCTCAGGATACAAAATCAATGTGAAAACATCACAAGCTTCCTCTACACCAATAACAGACAAACAGAGCCAAAGCATGAGTGAATTCCCATTTACAATTGCTACAAAGACAAAAAAAATATCTAAGAATACAACTAAAAAAGGATGTGAACGACCTTTCAAGGAGAACTACAAACCAATGCTCAAAGAAATAAGAGAGGACACAAACATGGAAAAAAACACTCCATGCTCCTGGTTAGGAAGAATCAATATCATGAAAATGGCCATACTGCCCAAAATAATTCATAGATTCAATGCTATCCCCATCAGGCTACCACTGACCTTCTTCACAGAACTGGAAAAAAAAAAACACTTTAAACTTCATATGGAACCAAAGGAGAGCCCACATACCCAAGGCAATCCTAAGCAAAAAAGGAACAAAGTTGGAGGCATCACACTACCTGACTTCAATCTATACTTCAAGGCTACAGTAAGCAATACAGCATGGTACTGGTTCCAAAACAGAGATATAGATCAGTGGAACAAAACAGAGATATAGACCAATGGAACAGAACAGAGGCCTCGGAAGTAACACCATGCGTCTACAACTATCTGATCTTTGACAAACCTGACAAAAACAAGCAATGGGTAAAAGAATCCCTCTTTAATAAATGGTGTTGAGGAAACTGGCTAGCCATGTGCAGAAAGCTGAAACTGGACCCCTTCCTGACACCTTACACCAAAATTAACTCCAGATGGATTAAAGACTTAAACATAAGACCTAACACCATAAAAACCCTAGAAGAAAACCTAGGCAAAACCATTCAGGACATAGACATAGGCAAGGACTTCATGACTAAAGCACCAAAACCAATGGTGACAAAAGCCAAAATATACAAATGGGGTCTAATTAAACTTAAGAGTTTCTGCACAGCAAAAGAAAGAATCATCAGAGTGAACTGGCAACCAACAGAATGGAAAAAAATTTTTGCAGTCTACCCATCTGACAAAGGGCTAATATCCAGAATCTACAAAGAGCTAAAGCAGATTTACAACAAACAAACAAACAAACAAACAAACACATTCAAAAGCGAGTGAAGAAGATGAACACTTACTTTTCAAAAGAAGACATTTATGAGGCCAACAAACATATGAAAAAAATGCTCACCATCACTGGTCATTAGAGAAATGCAAATCAAAACCACATTGAGATACCATCTCATGCCAGTTAGAATGACGATCATTAAAAAATCTGGAGAAAACAGATGCTGGAGAGGATGTGGAGAAATAGGAATGCTTTTACACTGTTGGTGGGAGTGTAAATTAGTTCAAACATTATGGAAGACAGTGTAGCGATTCCTCAAGGATCTAGAAATAGAAATTCCATTTGACCTAGCAATCCCATTACTGGATATATACCCAAAGGATTATAAATCGTTCTATTATAAAGACACATGCAGACATATGTTCACTGTGGTATTGTTTACAATAGCAAAGACCTGGAATGAACACAAATGCCCATCAATGATAGACTGGACAAAGAAAATGTGGCACATATACCCCATGGAATACTATGCAGCCATAAAAAACGATGAGTTTATGTCCTTTGTAGGGACATGGATGAATCTGGAAACCATCATTCTCAGCAAACTGACACAAGAACAGAAAACCAAACACTGCATGTTCTCACTCATAGGTGGGTTTTGAACAATGAGAACACATGGGAATAGGGAGGGAAATGTCACACACTGGGGTCTGTTGGGAGTAGTGGAGCTAGGGGATGGACAGCGGAGGGTGGGGAGGTTGGGGAGGGATAACACTGGGAGAAATGCCTGATGTAATGACTGGGGGATGGGGACAGCAAATCACCATGGCACGTGTGCACCTAAGCAACAATCCTGTAAGATCTACACATGTACCCCAGAACTTAAAGTACAATTTAAAGAAAATTTCTTTAAAAAAGTATCTATATTTTGAGATTTATACAAATGAATTCATGCTGTATGTAGTCTAAAACATTTTGACATTCTAGCATTATGTAAGTAAGAGTCATCTTTGTTGCAAATCATTACAGTTCATTTATATGCTCTTTTTAATATTTCATTTAAATTCAATATTCAACAATTTATTTTTATATTTGCCATTTTAAAAACACTTTTGACTGTTTCTAGTTTTCTGCAATGTTAAGAATAATGCTTTTGAAATAATTGTACATGTATTCTTGCATGTGTGTAAGATTTTCTCCAGGACATTCCTTAGAAGTGCAATTTCTAGTGCAAAAAGATTTTGAATATGTAAGTTTTATAATGCTTACTATAGGTATATTGGGAGATATACTTTATGCAGAAAAGGAAGTTCTCTTTTATTCCTAATTTGTTAATAGTATAGCATGAGTAGTTGTTGAATTTCATAAATGTTTTATGTACGTTGAATGAAATAATACTATATAATAAACCACCCAAAAACTCAATGTCTTAAAGCAGTAATTATTTGTACTCATTCATTTATCTGTGGGTAGATTGTAGTTAGCTCTTCTAGGCTGGGATCATACGTACTTGACTCCAAGTTATAGGTAGAGCGTGGTCTGCTCCATGCAGCTCTTATCCTCCCTGAAGTAGCAGGCTACATGGTAAAAATTCATTTCATGGCAATGGCAGAAACACAACAGCCTTTTTGGGTATCAAAGTCATTGATCTTATAGACAGAGCATGTAATCATAACTTTAAGTGGTAAGATAACTCAGCTGCAAAACTGTGAAGGCATATTAATTTATTTGTTGAAAAATTTTTAATCTATTGATTGATTCAATATATTTAATGATTGCAGGAGAATTTAGGCACTTTTTCTTGAGTCAGTTTTTGGAATTTTGGAATTTGTTCATTTTTGGAATTTATTTTGGAATTATTATTGCTATTTGTTAATTTTTGAAATTATTTTTGGAATTTGTTCATTTTATACATTTTCAAAGTAATTGGCCTCAGTTGGGAGGTGGAGTAAGATGGTGAAATAGAAAGCTCCACCTATCCTCCCCAACACTGAATCTCCCACAAGGACACCCAGTTAACAACTATCTACACAGAAAAAACATGGTCATGAGAATGAAAAATCAGGTAAGCATGCATATACCTGGCTTTAATTTTATATCCCTGAAAGAAGCCCCGAAGAGGTAAAAACAACAGTTCTGAATTGCCAACACCACTCTCTCCCAACTCCAGGCAGCTGCAGCATGGTGTGGAGAGCCTCTATGGACCCTGGGGGAGGACACAGCAATTCTGAGGCACTGAACTCAGTGCTGATCTGTTAGAGCAGACAGGAAAACCAGACAAAGTCAGCCAACGACTTCCCATAGAAGGAGAATTTAAATCAGCCCTAGTCAGCAGAGAATCATTTATTTCAGTAGCAAACTTGAGTGCCCACAAACCTCACTTCATAGGGCCAAAGTGTTCTCAGTGTCTAAAAAAGTTGAAAGTCAGTCTAGGCCAGAAGGACTGCAACTCATACATAAGTCCTAAGGCTAAACTAGGTCCCAAGACAGTGGATTGGGGAGGCATGTGACTTACTGAGACACCAGCTGAGGTAGCTATAGGAGTGCTGGCAATGCTGGCATCATGTGTCTCCTAACCTTAAGCTGCACAGCTCAGTTTTCTGCTTTAAGAGAGCCCTTCCTTCTGCTTGAGGAGAGGAAAAGGAACAAGTGGGGGGTACTTTGTCTTGCATCTTAGATACCAGCTCAACCACAGCAGGATAGGGCATCAGTTAGAGTCATGAGGCCCCCAATTTAGACCCTAGCTCACAGATACATTTCTAGACATACCTTGGGCCAGAAGGGAACCTGCTGCCTGGAAGGAAAAGACCCAGTCCTGCCAGCATTCACCACATACTAACTGAAGGACCCCTGGGCCCTGAGTAACCAGCAGTGATACCTGGGTGCTACAATAAGGGTCTTGGTGAGCCTCTGAGACTTGCTGGCTTCAGGTGAGACTCAGCCAATTATCAGCTGTGGTGGCTATGGTGCAAAACTTCTGTCTGAGAAAAGCAGAGGGAAAAGCAAAGGGGACTTTGTCTTGCACCTTAGGTACCATCATAGCCACAGTGAGGTGGCGTACCAAATAGGCTCATGGGGTCCCTGATTCTAAGACTTGACTCTTGGGCAGCATTTCTGGAGCTGCCCTAAGCCAGAAGGGAGACTACTGCTCTGAAGGGTGAGTTCTGGGCCAGGCAGGATTCATGGCAAGCTAACTTAAGAGACCATGGGCCTTAAGGGAACATCAGAGGAAGTCTGGCAGTACTCCTCATGGCCTGGGGTGGTGATGCCTATGGGGTGAGACTCCCCTTCCTTTGGAAAGGGGAAAGAAGAGTGGGAAGAACTATATCTTGTGTTTTGAGTGCCAGCTGAGCCACAATACAATAGAATATCAGATAGACTTCTACCTAATCTTGTCCAAGACCATCAGGGCAATACCTCTACAAGTCTGCAAGAACCACAGCGTTACCAGGTTTGGGGTGCTCCTTAAAGCACAAACTGCTTAGATCATAACACTCAAGTTATTTTAAATATGTGAAAAGTCTTTCCAAAAAGGACAGCTACAAATAAGCCCAGACAGTGAAGACTATAATAAATACCTAATTCTTCAATGCCCAGACACTGAAGAACATGTAGTAGCATCAACACTATCCAGGAAATCATGACCCTACAGAATGACTGAACCAAATAAGGCACCAGGAAACAATCCTGGAGAAACAGAGACATGTCCCCTTTTAAACAGAGAATTCAAAGTAACTGTCAAGGAAACTCAAAGATATTCAAGATAATGCAGAGAAGGAATTCAGGATTCTATCAGATAAATTTAACAAAGAGATTAAACTAATGAAGAATAATCAAGCAGAAATTCTGGAACTAAAAAATGCAGTTGGCATACTGAAGAATATATCAGAGTACTTTAATAGCATAATCAATCAAGCAAAAGAAAAAAAATAGTGAGCATGAAGACAGGCTATTTGAAAATATACAGAGAAGACAAAAGAGAAAAAGAATAAAAACAATGAAGCATACCTACAGGATCTAGAAAATAGCCTCAGAAGGGCAAGTCTAAGAGTTATTGGCCACGTAGAAGGGATAGAGAAAAATAGAGGGGTAGAAAGTTTACTACAAGGGATAATAACAGAGAAGTTCCCAAACTGAGAGAAAGGTATCAATACTCAAGTACAAGAAGGTTATAGAACATGATGCAGATTTAATCCAAAGATGACTACCTCAAGGCATTTAATAGTCAAAACTCCCAAAAGTTAAGGATAAAGAAAGAATTCTAAAAGCAGCAAGAGGAAAGAAACAAATAGTATACAATAGAGCTCCACTATGTCTGGCAGCAGACTTTTCAGTGGAAATCTTATGGTCAAGAAGAGAGTAGCATGGCATATTTAAAATGCTGAAGGAAATGAGCTTTTACCTAGAATAATATAACTGGTGAAATATTCTTCAAATATGAAGGAGAAATAATGACTTTCCCAGACAAACAAAAACTGAAGAATTTCATCAATATCAGACCTGTCCCATAAGAAATGTTAAAGAAAATACTTCAGATAAAAAGAAAATGACATTAATAAGCAATAAATAATCATCTGAAGGTACAAAACTTACTGGTAGTAGTAAGTACACAGAAACAACAGAATATTATAACACTGTAACTGTGATGTGTAAACTACTCTTATCTGAAGTAGAGAGACTGAAGGGTGAATGAATAAAAAATCATAACTGCAACAACTTTTCAACATGTAGTCAGTACAATAAGATATAAATAGAAACAACAAAAAGTTAAAAAGTAGTGGGGATGGGCCAGGCCTGGTGCCTCATGCCTGTAATCCTAGCACTTTGGGAGGCCAAGATGGGTGAATCACCTGAGGTCAGGAGTTTGAAACCAGCCTGGCCAATATGTTGAAACCTCATCTCTACTACAAAAATTAGCCAGGCATGGTGGTGGGTGCCTGTAATTGCAGCTATTCAGAGGAGGCTGAGGCAGGAGAATCACTTGATCCCAGGAAGCATAAGTTGCAGTGAGCCGAGATTGCACCACTGCACTCCAACCTGGGTGACAGAGTGAGACTCCATTTCAAAATAAATAAAGACTTAAACATAAGAACTAAAACCCATAAAAATATTAGAAGAAAACCTAGACAATATCATTCAGGACATAGGCATGAGCAAAGACTTCATGACTAAAACACAAAAAGCAATGGTAACAAAAGCCAAAATTGACAGATGTGCTCTAATTAAACTAAAGAGCTTCTTCACAGCAAAATAAACTATCACCAGAGTGAATAGGCAACCACAGAATGGGAGAAAATTTTTGCAATCTATACATCTGACAAAGGTCTAATATCCAGAATCTACAAAGAACTTAAAACAAATTTACAAGAAAAAAACAAACAACCCATCAAAAGTGGGTGAAGGATATGAAGAGACAATTCTCAAAAGAAGACATCTATGCAGCTAATAAACATATGAAAAAAAGCTCATTATATTACTGGTCATTAAAGAAATACAAATCAAAACCACAATGAAATACTATCTCATGCCAGTTAGAATGGCAATCATTAAAAATCAGGAAACAACAGATGCTAGAGAGAATGTGGAGAAATAGGAATGCTTTGAATGCTTTTACGCTGTTGGTGGGAGTGTAAATTAGTTCAACCATTGTGGAAGACAGTGTGGTGATTCCTCAAAGATCTAGAACCAGAAATACCATTTGAGCCAGCAATCTCATTGCTGGGTATATACCCAAAAGATTATAAATCATTCTGCTATAAAGACCCGTGCACACATATGTTTATTGCAGTACTGTTTGCAATAGCAATAATTGGAACCAACTCAAATGCCCATCAATGATAGACTGGAAAAAGAAAATGTGGTACATATACACCATGGAAGACTACACAGTCATAAAAAGGATGAGTTTATGTCCTTTGCAGGGACATGGATGAAGCTGGAAACCATCATTTTCAGCAAACTAAAACAGGAACAAAAAAACCAGACACCACATGTTTCCACTTATAAGTAGGAGTTGAACAATGAGAACACATGGACACAGGGAGGGGATCTTCACACACTGGGGCCTGTCAAGGGATGGGCACCATGGGAGGACTGGCATTAGGAGAAATACCTAATGTAGATGACAGGTTGATGGGTGCAGAAAACGACCATGGCACTTGTATACCTATGTAACAAACTTGCACATTCTGCACATGTACCCCAGAACTTAAAGTATATATTAAACACATTTTTTTAAGTAGTGGGGATGAAGTTAGGGTGACCATTTGTTTTCTTTCTGTTTGTTCATTTGTTTATGTAAATAGTGTTAAGTTGTTATCAGGTTAAAATCATAAGTTATAAGATAGTATTTGTAAGCCTCATGGTAACCTCAAACCAAAAAACATACAGTGGATACACAAAAAATAAAAAAGCAAGAAAATAAATAATATCACTAGAGAAAATCATCTTCACTAGAAGACAGAAATGAAAGAAAGAAAGACCAGAAAACAAATAACAAAATGGCAGCAATAAGTCCTCACTTATCAATAATAACATTAAATGTAAATTGAATAAACTCTTTAATCGAAAGAATTGACTGGCAAAATGGATGAAAAAACAAGGTCTACTGATCTGTTGCCTGCAAGAAACATACTTTGCATATAAAGACACATATAGACTGAAAATAAAGGGATGGAAAAAATATATTCCGTGCCAATTGAAACCAAAAAAAGAGCAGGATTTGCTATATCAGACAAAATAGATTTCAAGATAAAAACTTTAAGAAAGGACAAAGAAGTTCACTACATAAAATAAAGGGGTCAAGTCAGCAAGAGAATATAAACATTTTAATTATATATGCACCCAACAAGGGAGCACCCAGGTATATTAAAAAAACAATTATTAAAGCTAAAGAGAGAGATAGGCCCCAATACAATAATAGCTGGTGACTTCAACACCCCACTTTCAGCACTGGACAGATCTTCCAGACAGACAGAAAATCTACAACAACCAAAGACAAAAACACAAACAAAAAACCAGACAATCTGTACTATAGACTAAATGGATCTAAAACTATTTACAGAACATTTCATCTGAGAGCTTAAATATTCATATCCTTTTCTTTAGCACACATGGATCATTCTCAAGAACAAACCATATGTTATATCACAAAAGAAGTCTTAAAATATTCTGAAAAAATTAAAATAGCATAAAGCATCTTCTCTGACCATAATGGAATAAAGCTAGAAATTAATAAGAGGAATTTAGGCAACTATACAAATACATAACTATTAAATATTATGCTCCTGAATGACCAATGGGTCATTGAAGAAATTAAGAAGGAAATTGAAAGATGTCATGAAACAAATAATAAGGAAGACACAACATACCAAAACCTATGGGATACAGCAAAAGCAGTACTATCAGGGAAGTTTATAGCTCTAAGCGCCTACATCAAAAACAAAGAAAAGCTTGAAATAAGCAATCTAATGATGTATATTAAAGAATTAGAAAACCAAGAGCAAACCAAATCCAAAATTATTAGAAGCAAAGAAATAGTGAAAATCAGAGTAGAAATAAATGAAATTGAAATAAAAAAAATACAAAACATTAATGAAACAAAAAGTTGGTTTCTTGAAAACTTAAACAAAATGGACAAACTTTCAGCCAAACTAAGAAAAAAAGAGAGAAGATTCAAGTAAATAAAATCAGAAATGAAAAAGGAGGCATTACAACTGATAGTATTGAAATTCAAAGGATCATCAGTGGCTACCATGAGCAACTCTATGCTGATAATTAGAAAATCTAGAAGAAACTGTCAAATTCCCAGATATATTCAATCTACCAAGATTGAAACAGGAAGAAATCTAAAACATGAACACACCAATGACAAGTAATGAGATCAAAGATATAATAAAAAGTCTTCTAGTAAAGAAAAGCCCAGGACCTGATGGCTTCACTGTTGAATTCTACCAAACATTTAAAGAACTAATATCAATTTTACTCAATATTCCAAAAAATAGAGGAGGAGGGAATACTCTCAAACTCATTCTATGAGGTCAGTATTACCCAGATACCAAAACCAGAAAAAAAAAATACATAAAAAAACTACAGGCCATTATCTCTGATGAATATTGATGCAAAAGTCCTCAACAAAATACTAGCAAACCAATTCTACACGAGGGATAAAAACCATACGATCATTTCAATTAATGCTGGAAAAGCATTCCATAAAATTTAATATTGCTTCATGATAAAAACCGTCAATGAACTGGGTATAGAACATAATAAAATCCATATATCACATACAGCTAGTATTATACTGAATAAGAAGAAACTAAAATCCTTTCCTTTAAGATCTGGAACACAACAAGGATGCCCATTGTCACCACTGTTATTCAACATAGTACTGGAAGACCTATCTAGAGGAATCAAAAAAGAGAAAGATCTAAGGAGCATTAAAATTGAAAGGAAGAAGTCAAATTATCCTTGTTTGCTGATGATGTAAACTTATATTTGGAAAAACCTAAAGACTCCATAAGAAAACTATTAGGACAGATAAACTAATAAGTAAAGTTGCAGGATACAAATCAACACACAAAAATCAGTAGCATTTCTATATGCCAACAATGAACAATGTGAGAAAGAATCCAAAAAAGTAGTCCCATTTACAATAGCCACACATAAAATTAAATACCTAGGAATTAACTTAACCAAAGAAGTGAATGATCTCTATAATAAAATCTATAAAACTCTAATTAAGGAAGTTGAAGAGGACACCAAAAAAAATGGAAAAATACTCCATGTTCATAGATTGGAAGAATCAATTGTTAAAATGTCCATTCTGTCCAAAGCAATCTACAGATTCAATGCAATGTCTATCAAAATACCAATGACATTCTTCAAATAAATAGAAAAGAAAATGCTAAAATATATATGGAATCATGAAAGACCCAGAATAACCAAAGCTATACTAAGCAAAAAGAACAAAACTGGAGGAATCACATTACCTGACTTCAAGTTATGCTACAGGGCTATAGTAATCAAAACAGCACATACTGGCCTAAAAACAGACACATACACCAATGGAACAGAATAGAGAGCTCAGAATCAAATCCACACACCTACAGTGAACTCATTTTTGAAAAAGGTGCCAAGAATATGTACTAAGAGAAAAGACAGTCTCTTCAATAATTGGGGCTGGGAAAACTGGATATCTATATGCCAGAAAGAAAGAAAGGAAAGGAAGAAAGCAAGAAAGCAAGAAAAGGAAGGAAGGAAGGAAGGAAGGAAGGAAGGAAGGAAGGAAGGAAGGAAGGAAGGAAGGAAGGAAGGAAGGAAGGAAGGAAGAAAAAGAAAAGAAAGAAACTAGACCACTGTCTCTCACCATATGCAATAATCAAACCAAAATGAATTAAAGACCTGAATCTAAGACCTCAAACTATGAAACTGCTACAAGAAAACTTTGGGGGAAATCTCCAGTACATTGTTCTGGACAAAGATTTCTTGAGCAATACCCCAAAAGCACAGGCCAAAGTAAATATAGACAAATGGGGTCACATCATGTTCAAAAGCTCACAGATATATACCCAAAGGAAAGAAAATCAGTATATCAAAGAGCTATCTGCACTCCTATGTTTGTTGCAGCACTGTTTACAATAACTAAGATTTGGAAGCAACCTAAGTATCTACCAACAGATGAATGGATAAAGAAAATGTGGTACATATCCACAACGGAGTATACATACGTACCACATTTGGTACATATAGTGCTACTATTCAGCCATAAAAAGAATGAGATCCAGTCATTTGCAACAACATGGATTGAACTGGAGATCATTATATTAAGTGAAATCAGTCAGCCACAGGAAGACAAACATCACATGTTCTCACGTATTTGTGGAATCTAAAAATCAAATCAATTGAACTCATGGACATAGAGAGTAGGAGGATGGATACCAGAGGCTAGGAAGGGTAGTTGAGGGTTGAGGTGGGAGATGGAAATGGTAAATAGGTACAAAAGTATAGAAAGAATGAATAAGACCTGCTATTTGGCAGCACAATCAGATGACTATTATCAATAATAACTTAATTGTGCATTTCAAAATTAACTCAAAAAGTGTAATTGAATTGTTTGTAACTCAAAGGGTGAATGATTCAGAGGATGATGTGTTCATTCCATATTGCATGCCTGTATCAAAACATCTTGTATGCTTTGTAAATATATACACCTACTATGTAGCTATAAATTTTTTTTTAAAACCAAAATCATTGGCCTCAAGTTGCTCATAATAGTCACATAATATGTTTTAAATTCTACATCTCTGGTTGTATGTTCTCCTTTTTTTTTTTTGTTCCTAATATTGAGCATCTGGGACTGCTTTATTATTGACTGATCTTTATTATTTTTGATTATTGACTATTATTGACTAAACATCTATTTCATTATACTGCTCAGTTCGTTTTCATTATTTCTTTATTTTCTATTATACTAATTCATGCTCTGTCTTTGTTATCACCATCCTTTCTACTTTTTGGATTTATTCAATTATTCTTTTTCTAACTTCTTAAGATGGATTCTGTGTTTCTCTTCTAATATAAGCATCTGCAGTCATAAATTTCCCTTTAGGAATCCTTTGCATTTTATCCCATACGTTTTATATGTAATATTTTGAGTTGTTATAAGTACTTTTGATTTTCATTATGATTTCTACTTTCACCATAAATTATTTGAAATTGTGTATGTTTTCTGAATTTTGTTTTACTTTTGACTTCACTGCATAAATATCAGATAATGTAGCCTGTATGATAATTACTTTACGCATGTCATTAAGATCTGCTTTTGGCTTCATTTATGATCAGTTTCTACATATGTTCTACTGTGTGCTTGTTTTACTGTGTACTTTTGGCTTGATTTGTGGTTAGTTTCTATATATGTTCTACGCTGTTCTCTAATTTGGGAGTGCTGTATTTTAAAATATTTTTTAAAGCTTGTTATATGTGTCATTTAAATTTTTGTCTTAACTGATTTTTGACTGCTGGTTCTATCCATAATGAGAAGCTATGTTTATCAATAGAGGAGAGAAGCAGATTGAAGTCTCCCAGTAGTAAAAATCTGTCCTCCTCTTTCTGTATTATTATCCATTTTTTGCCTAATTTTTTACATTTTAGTAAAATATATATAAAATTAGCTAATTAGCCATTTTAACCATATATATACATATGTATATATGACTCAAGAGTATTAATTACATTTACAATGTTGTGCGACTATCACCCCTGTCCTTTTATAAAACGTTTTCATCACCCCAAACAGAAACTCTATAACAATTAGCAACAACTACGTATTCCCCTCTGTCCCAGCCCTAATAACCTGTTACCCACTTTATGTCTGTACGAATGTGCCTATTCTAGATATTTCATATAAGTGGAATCATACAACATATGTCCTTTTGTGATAGACTTATTTTACTTTGCACAGTATTTTCAAGTTTCACCTATGTTGCAGTATGTATCAGAACTTTATTACTTTTTATGGCTCTGTATGCTACATTTTGTTTATCTTTTTACAAGTTGATAGACACCAGGTTTGTTTGCATCCTTTGGCTATTGTAAATAATGCTGCAATGAATATTGGCATACACTTACCTGTTTGGGTCCCTTTTTTCAATTCTTTTGGTACCTACCTAGGAGTGGAATTGATGAGTCATATGATAATCCCATGCTTAGCATTTTGAAGAACCACCAACTATTTTCCATGGAGGCTACACCATTTTACATTCTCACCAGCAATATACAAGGATTTGAATTTCTCCACATCCTTGCCAACACTTTTATTTTCCTTTTTAAATAGAAAAACTGGTATATCATTGTAGTTTTAATTTTCATTTCCTTAATTATTAGTATTGTTAAGCATCTTCTCATGTGAATATGAACCATTCATATATCTTCTTTCAAGAAATATACCATTAAATAGTTTTCCAGTTTTTAATTGGGTTGTCTGTCTTTTTGTTTTATAGTAGTGCATTCATTCACACTGCTGTAAAAAACTACCTGAGACTGGGTAATGTATTTTTTTAGAAAAGATATTTAATTGACTCACAGTTCTACAAGTTGTACAGGAAACATGGCTGGGGAGCCCTTAGGAAACTTTCAGTCCTGGTGGAAGGGGAAGCAGTCACAACTTACATGGCCAGAGGAGGAAGAGAGAGGAGGGGGAGGTGCTACACACTTTTAAACAACCAGATCTCGTGAGAACTCACTATCATGAGAATGGCAAGGGGAAAATCCGCCCTCATGGTCCAATTACCTCCCACCAGGCCCCCTCTCTAACATTGAGAATTACAATTGGACATGAGATTTGGGTGAGAACACAAACCTAAATCATAACAAGCTGTAAGAGATCTTTTTATATTCTGAATATTAATCCCTTATTAGAAATATGATTTGCAAATATTTTCTCCCATTCTATAGGTTATCTTTTCACTTTCTTCATAATGTCCTATGATGTACAAAAGTGTCTGATTTGTACAATCAAGTCCAATTTACCTTTTTCTCTGATATATCTTGAGGCTATTTAATTAGAGACACACACATATCAAAATGACATATCTTCTGATTAAATGAACCTTTTCAATAATATCTGATAATATTTGATATCTATTGGCATTTGCTCATTTTTATGATTTTCTTCTATTTATTCAAATATCTCTTATACAACTGTTTTGTATTCTAAAGTGGATACTTCTTAAGTATTTTGGGGTTTAAATATGTTAGCAATTATTTCTGGTAAACTATTAATCATGGCAACTTATTTCCCTGTTTATTTGGTGATCTTTAATAATAAGTTTATAATTGGATATTTTTATGTAGAAAACCTATAAGTCTAAACTGGGGTTGCAAGAGCCAAAGAAAATTTGCATTTGTGTCTGTTGAAAGTTAAGAGCATTTGTGTTCTGGGAACAACTTAGCCCCTTAAAGTTGTGTGGACTAATGAAGAATTTCCAGTATCAGCATTTCCACCTTTAACTGTCACAGGATTTAGTCTCCCAATGGATGGTAGCACTAGAAAAAAAAATTGCCCTCAGGGAAATCTTGGGGCTTTCTGTGACTGCTTTTTGTTCACTAATCTTTTATATCCTTTGGATGGTGGAGAAGGATGCCCTCAAAGATTTCCTTCACTTTTTAACTTTTAAACCAGAAATAAATTAAAAGACATATTTGATCCAAAATAAAAGCTGATTTTTCATTTGTTTATTTGTTTTTTAAGTTGGAGAATTTTCAGAAAATTTATTCTGTAATACTGCCAGAAGTCCAAAATTATCAGTTTCTAAATATCACACTATTTCAAGGATAAAATAGATTGCTGCTTCAGGGAAAGCGCTGCCCTTGATGAGCTTATTAAATGCTAGGTTCTGCTCATCAGGGATGCTAATTTAGTAGCCTAATTACTACAGTTAACTATGAGGGCTCACTTTGATAATGGATCCTCTGGTCCCAGTCAGGTCTTCAGATGACTGCAGCCCAGGCCAAGACCTGACTACAATCTCAGGAGAGATCCTGACCCAGAACTACCCAATCAAGCCACTCTCAAATTCATGACATGCAGACTCTGAGATACATATGATAAGTACTTGTTATTATTTTAAGCCACTAAGTTTTGTGATTATTACACAGAAATGATAACTAATACATACTGTCATTATTGAAAGATTAAGATACATTATTTTTTATAGCAGAAAATGTGTACATATAATCTCTAAGTTGAAATCAGTCTGATGCTCTAGTTTCTTTATGGATAGATTAATCAGACCATAAACAACATACTTGGATGAATACACAAGTAAGGACCAAACCATGGTTATTCACTAAGCCAATTATACAAATGCTTAGAAGCAAATCTTATGCCTGAATCAACTGAAAAATCTACACTACCTGTTTAAAAAAAGCATGATAAGAAACTGGTAAACATGTTTCTTATTATCCTTCCCTCAGGGGAATTATAAACATCCAACTAACAGAGTTCTTCTATTTTTTGTGTGCACATTTACATTTTCTTCTGAAAAAAAGAGCAGTACAGAATTTGCAAATGACAATTTCGTATTCACTGTGATTTCAGTAGCAGCGTTAGTTGTGGTAATAATAATAAATAATATCTTTAGTTAACAGGATGCCATTCGGCAATTTTTTCCAGCTTTAAAACTAAGGCTTTAAAGAAATTATGTTGGAAAAATGTAATAGCATGCAATGAAGTAAAAAATGTCTTCTACACAGTGAATATAATGGTCATTGTTAATGCTAGGAATATATGACAGTTTTTTAAATGGAGCTCTCTTTGCTTGATCTACTTTTTACCACAGCATGCAGGTGACCGTAAAGGCTGTTAAAAGGTGGTATGTTTGATCACAGTCCATGGTTACCAATAAAGAGCCTCTATTTATTTAAATAAAAGTAATTGCTGCTACCATAAAATGAAAAAGATACACTATGTAATCTTTATTTGAACAAAATGAGGAGCTCTGGTCCATTAGTCAGCATAATGTATAAAAACCTCACATGCACTTGGAGAAAAGGCTTTGTTCAGAAAAAAACGGCAACATTCAGCTACTTAAGCAGAAATTACTGAAGCTAGATGATAGAAAATACAAGGATAACCCATTTTGCTTTACAAATCTCTTTTTTTTAGATCAGCATTAGGACTACAGTCAACTTTCAGCTCTCTGTCACTCAGCCATACTCTTTGTTTCACTGCATTGATTATGTATGTCTTAAATGATAGCTATTCTTTTTTCTCTGTGGCTTAAAGAACAGCTTCAAGGGCAAGCATGAAAGGAAATTTCTGATAGGGTACTTGGCTGAACATGCAGCTCCAAAAGAAATAAAATTGTTTGTTGTCTTGACACACATCTTAGGATCAATTATTGTCTCAGCTAACATAGGCCTCATCAATGTATTGTCTATGTACTGGTGTACCGATATTGACACAATGATTAGTGAGAAAAACAAATGGGAAAAGGTAAGCTCATCAAAGTTTCCTTCCTTCTTTCTTTCTTTTTTTTTTTAAGTCAAAACAGTGTCTCTTAGCATGGAATAGTTCTTATTTAAACCTGCCTCCTAAAGTTAAAAGCAGCTTTGACGAGCATTCTATTAAATCAGCTGTTTGATGTCTGCTGTGGCATATAAGCCAAGTGTCTGCTGTCCGTGTTTGAATTCCCCCAGCATTACTCAGCTTTCAACAAACACAAATAGCTCACTTAATCATTAGTCATCATAAATGGAAGAGTTTCTATACCTTTCTGGAACGAAGATAGCTAGCTTGGTCTTCTCCCTGCTTAAAACAAAGCCGGAAAATTACTCAAAGTTTTTTAGCCTCTCATATTTCAAGTTAGAATTTAAGGAGGTAAATCATCAATCCACCGTTTCCCTGGAAACCAAAATATAACTGGTGGTATTATTTCATTTACTCTCTTACCTAAAAGTAATGACTAGAACAACCTCATACTGTTGAGGAAGTGAATCATCCAGAGATAAAATTTGTTGCTACGCTTCAGGGTGACTTTGGATCAGAACTCAGGAGAAGAGAAAGCAATTTCACATTAGTCAAGAACAAGCTGTGATGTTTAACAAGAATACCCGAGCACATAATTCCACACAACAGTCTTGAAAACACTAACTTCTTAAAGGCTATCGCTTCTTTGTTTTGTACCCAATTTATCTGTCATGCCATTTCGGCTAACACCATAATCAAGCCTTTCATCTCTACTTTGTTGCCAGCGTATCTCACACATTCAGTAATGACCCCTGCTCGTTGGAGGCTTGCCTCACAAACCCTAGTTCTACTTGGGTTTCTAAAAGTCTGTCTGAGATGGGGAAGTTCTTTCAGAAACCATCAGAGTATCTTGTCCCTGATCAGAAACAGCTGAAACTTCTGTTAGTAATTCTGAAGAGTAAATGGATTCTGTTTTCTGTAATGATTTAGGATGCAGATAACTGTATTTAGGTAGCAAGTGTGCAGTCCTGTGATACATTTAGTTAGGCTTAGGTTTCAGGCCCCCTAAATATACTGACCCCTATCAAACAAAGCCTTGGAAGGTATACTCATGATTTTCTATTTTTTTTCTAAAAGAGTACCCCAAATATTTTATGAGCTTTGGTCCCCATGAAACCTAGATCTGCCTGTGCTCTTATTAGATGGACTAGGTAGTCTGGAGAAGTTTTGGAAAATCCATGTTCAACACCCTCAAAAAGATAACAATCCTGCTGAAGAAATAACATTTATACACACCAAAGAATCACCTGTTAGTTAGTTCGTGAAAGGTATGGTGTTTAGAGTCAAAGACATAATCTCCAAATCCCAGCTCTGCCACTGACATTCTGTATGTAATTATAGGACAAATACATTAACTGCCTGATTCCTTTAAGTCATGCAAAAACAGACATAATGCTTAAATCATCGGATTGTTCAGAATATTAATAAAAACAAATATGTGAATACAAAATGTCTTGTATTTACCATATCCACGTAAATGTTATTTGAATCATCATATCTCAGGTTTTATGAGATCTTAAAGAAGATCTATTCAACATTTGGATTCTCTCTATAATATCCCAAAGTCATGGTTGCCTACATACTGCTTGACTATATCCAGTGATAAGGACTAAGGCAGTCCACTTCATATAGTTAATTACTTAAATATATGGCAGAGTTTCTGGTTTTTATTTTTGTTATTTTTGTTTTATTTTGGTACTCAGGTATCTGATTCATGACATTAAAATATATATATATACACACTAACACTGAGGAGTGAGGTATTGGCTAGAAATTCCTTTTTGGCTCTCACCCACATACTAAGGTACTATCACAAAACCAATGAAGCAGTGGGTTCGCCAGCACACATTATAGTCTGAGAACTGAAAGTTGCCTGAGATCTAATCTTGGGCCAGTAAACAAAATTATAACAGAAAAATATATAAAGCCTGAGAAGGAATGGTGAGAGTAAAGAGGGGTAACAAGGGGAGAGTAGTATCATAGAAAATCAAAGAGAAGTTTCAAAAGAGGACATAGTGACGTCAGATGCCACTGAGATATTATTCTAAAACATTCTGATAATTATAAACCAGATTCAGGCTCCATGAGATCCTTAGTGAAGTGGTGGGTAATTGAGTGGGTGTGAGCTTTAAAGCCAGAGCATGCAGACAAAAAGCAGAAGTTCTTGGCCTTTCCTGGCAGGGGTGGGATAGGATCGCATTCAAGCAGCACTTCAGAGAAAGAAGTGAATGAACTGCAAACTGCAGGGAAAGAAGCAAACAGGGTTGAAAATACCTACAGAAGATGAAATGTCATGTGAAGTGAGGTGCTGGTCCTGGGGCAGAGGATAAGTGATGAAATTCAGAGCATGAAAGCCTGGGTTAACCTTAAAGCAAAACAGGGATGTTCTGCCCTTGCAATGAGAGAAATTGTTGGGATTTATGTATGTATTAGTCTGTTTTCAGAATATGTATTAGTCTGTTTTCACGATGCTGATAAAGACATACCCAAGACTGGATAATTTATAAAGAAAAAGAGGTTTAATGGATTCACAGTTCTACGTGGCTGGGACGATCATGGTGAAAGGCATGTGTTACATGGTGGCAGACAACAGAGAATGAGAACCAAGTAAAACAGGTTTCCCCTTATAAAACCATCCGATCTTGTTGTACTTTTTCATTATCATGAGAACAGAATGGGTGAAACCACCCCCATGATTCAGTTATCTCCCACCAGGTCCCTCCCACCACGTGTGGGAATTATGGGAGCTACAATTCAAGATGAGATTTGGGTGAGGACATAGCCAAACAATATCAAAATAAGTATAGTATAATTCACAAGTTTGGAGCCAAGAAGCCAAGAAATTTCATGCTGTGAGCCTTTGGTGGGCTGAGAGTTTCTAGGCATCTACCCAGGGCAGCAGCTGCTGCCAGTACTTAGAATTCCAAATAGAGCCTTCCTGAGAGGTTGTCCAAAAGGTAAAGTTAAAGCTGCCGTTGTAGCAAGCTTCATGAGAGGGTCACCCCAGAAGGACTCCTCTCAGGTACTTGAGTTGAGAGGTGCTGATACTCACCTCTAAACATTATCTTTTCATTTTTAAGTCAATGTTATTATGCATATTTATGGTCTACAACATGATGTCATAAGATGCATTTATATAGTAAAATCATTACTAGAGTGGACCATATTAACATGTCCTTCTTTACAAAGAGTTAGCTGTTTTTCTTCCCCTATGACAAGAGCAGATATAATCTACTCATTTAGCAAATATCCCAAATAAAATGCATTGTTATTAACTAGAGTCATGGTGTTGTACATTAATCTTGAGACTTGTTTATCCTACACAGTTTCTACTTTGTATCCTTCGACCTACTTCTCCCTTTTTTCTCCCCCAACCCCCTAACCAAGGTTTTTCTGTGATTCAATGTTCTATTTTTACATGTTTGATGCTAATTTTTAAGATCGTACATATAAGTGAAATCATACAGTATTTTTCCCTGAGAGTTTGTTTTACTCCTCTAGATTCATCCATGTCATGGCAAATGAAAGAATCCCCTCCTTTTTAAGGCTAAATAATATTCTATTATACTAATATATATTAAATATGTATAGAGTTTCTTTTTTAAGTTCAGGGGTACATGTACAGGATGTGCAGGTTTGTTATATAGATAAATATGTGTCATGGAGTTTGTTTTACAAATTCACCATCCTGGTATTAAGCCTGGTATTCATTAGTTGTTTTTTATTCTCTCCCTCCTCTATCCTCTACCTTCCAATAACCCCTATGTGTGTTGTTCCCCTCTATATGTCCACATGTTCTCATCATTTAGCTACCACTCATAAGTGAGAACATGTGGTACTTGATTTTCTGTTTCTGCATTAGTTTGCTAAGGATAATGGCCTCCAATTGCATCCACGTCCCTGCAAAGGATATAATCACATGCTTTTTTATGGCTGCATAGTATTCCATGGTGTATATGTACCACATTTTATTTATCTAGTCTACCATTGATGGGTATTTAGGTTGATTCCATGTCTTTGCTATTGTGAATATTGCTACAATGAACATATGTGTGCATGTGTCTTTACAACACATGCATTCATAAGTTCCTTTGTGTACATACCCAGTAATGGGATTGCTGAGAAAAATGGTAGTTCTGTCTTTAAGTGTTTGAGAAATCACTACACTGTCTTTCACAATGGTTGAACTAAGTTATACTCTCACCAACAGTGTATAAGCATTCCTTTTCTCTGCAACCTCACCAGCATCTGTTATTTTTTCACTTTTTAATAACTGCCATTCTGACTGGTGTGACATGGTATCTCATGGTAGTTTTGATTTGCATTTCTCTGATGATCAGTGATGTTGAGCTTTTTTAAATATGCTTCTTGGCCCCATGTATATCTTCTTCTGAAAAGTCTCTGTCCATGTTCTTCTTTGTTTTTTTCTTGTACATTTATTTGAGTTCTTTATAGATGCTGGATATTACACTTTTTCAGATGATAGTTTGAAAAAATTTTTACCCATTATCTAGGATGTCTGTTTTCTCTGTTGATAGTTTCTTTGGCTGTGAAGAAGCTCTTTAGTTCAGTTAGATTCCATTTGTCAGTTTTTGCTTTCATTGCAATTACTTTTGACATCTTCTTCATAAACTCTTTGCACATGTTTATGTCCAAAATGGCATTGCCTAGGTTGTGTTCCATTGTCAGGGTTTTTATAGTTTTGGGTTTTACATGTAAGTCTTTAATCTATCTTTTTTAAAAAAATTTATTTGTTATTTTTTTATTGCACTGTAGGTTCTGGGGTACATGTGCAGATCATGCAGGATTGTTACATAAGTACATACATGGCAATGTGGTTTGCTGCCTTCATCCCCCCATCACCTATGTCTGGCATTTCTCCCCATGTTATCCCTCCCCAACCTCCCCGCCCCATACTGTCCCTCCCTATTGCCCCCCAACAGACCCCAGTGTGTGATGCTCCCTTCCTGTGTCCATGTGTTCTCATTGTTCAATACCCGCCTATGAGTGAAAACATATGTTGTTTGATTTTCTGTTCTTGTGTCAGTTTGCTGAGAATGATGACTTCCAGATTCATCCATGTCCCTACAAAGGACACAAACTCATCGTTTTTGATGGCTGCATAGTATTCCATGGTATATATATGCCACATTTTCCTTGTCCAGTCTATCATTGCTGGGCATTTGGGTTGGTTCCAGGTCTTTGGTATTGTAAACAGTGCTGCAGTAAACATACGTGTGCATGTGCCTTTACAATAGAATGATTTATAATCCTTTGGGTATATATCCAGTAATGGGATTCCTGGGTTTAATGGAATTTCTGTTTCTAGGTCCTTGAGGAATCGTCACACTGTCTTCCATAATAGTTGGATTAATTTACACTCCCACCAACAGTGTAAAAGTGTTCCTATTTCTCCACATCCTCTCCAGCATCTGTTGTCTCCAGATTTTTTTAATGATTGTCATTCTAACTGTCATGAGATAGTATCTCAATGTGCTTTTGATTTGCACTTCTCTAATGACCAGTGCTGATGAGCATTTTTTATATGTTTGTTGGCCTCATATATGTCTTATTTTGAAAAGTGTCTCTTCATATCCTTCACCCACTTTTGAATATTTTTGTTTTTTTCTTGTAAATCTGTTTTAGTTCTTTGTAGATTCTGGATATTAGCCCTTTGTCAGATGGGTAGGTTGCAAAAATTTTTCCCATTCTGTTGATTGCCATTTCACTCTAATGATTGTTTCTTTTGCTGTACAGAAGCTCTGGAGTTTAATTAGATCCCATTTATCTATTTTGGCTTTTGTTGCCAGTGCTTTTGGTGTTTTAATCATGAAGTCCTTGCCTATGCTTATGTCCTGAATGGTTTTGCCTAGGTTTTCTTCTAGGGTTTTTATGGTGTTGGGTCTTACATTTAAGTATTTAACCCATCCAGAGTTAATTTTAGTGTAAGGTGTCAGGAAGGGTTCCGGTTTCTGCTTTCCACACATGGTTAGCCAGTTTTACCAACACCATTTATTAAACAGGGAATCCTTTCCCCATGGCTTGTTTTTGTCAAGTTTGTCAAAGATGAGATGGTTGTAGATGTGTGGCATTTCCTCCAGGGCCTCTGTTCTGTTCCATTGGTCTGTACCTCTGTTTTGGTACCAGTACCATGCTGTTTTGATTACTGTAGCCTTGTAGTATAGCTTGAAATCAGGTAGCGTGATGCCTCCAGCTTTTTTCTTTTTGCTTAGGATTGTTTTGGTTATGCCAGCTCTCTTTTGGTTCCATGTGAAGTTTAAGGTGATTTTTTCCAGTTCTGTGAAGAAAGTCATTGGTAGCTTAATGGGAATAGGATTGAATCTATAATTTACTTTGGGCAGTATGGCCATTTTCATGATGTTGATTCTTCCTAACCATGAGCATGGAATGTTTTTCCATCTGTTTGTGTCCTCTTTTATTTCCTTGAGCAGTGGTTTGTAGTTCTCCTTGAAGAGGTCCTTTACATCCTTTGTTAGTTGTATTCCTAGGTATTTTATTCTCTTCGTAGCAATTGTGAATGGGAGTTCGCTCTTGATTTGGCTCTCTGTTAGTCTGTTATTGGTGTATAGGAATGCTTGTGATTTCTGCACACTGAATTTGTATAATCTATCTTGAGTTAATTTTTTCATATGGTTTAAGGAAGCATTCCAGTTTTAATTTTCTGCATATGGCTAGTTATCCCAGTACCATTTTTTGAATAGAGAATTCTTTCCTCATTGCGTGATCTTGAAAGGATTACTAAAGATCAGATAGTTTTAGGTCTGTGGACTTATTTCTGAGTTCTCTGTTCCATTGCTCTAGGTGTCTGTTCTTGTGCCAATATCATGCTGTTTTGGTTACTCTAGCCCCTGTGGTATAGTTTGAAGCTGGATAATGTGATGCCTCCAGCTTTGTTCTTTTTGTTTACGATTGCCTTGGCTACTCAGGCTCTTTTTAGGTTCCATATACATTTTAAAATATTTTTTCTACTTCTATGAAGAATGTCAATGGTAGTTTGATAGGAATAGCATTGAAGTTATAAATTGCTTTGGGCAGCATGGCGTTTTAAAAATAAAGATTTTTCCTACCCATGAGTATGGAATCTTTTCCCATTTATTTGTGTCATCTTTAATTTCTTTATATGTGTGTGTGTGTGTGTGCGTGTGTGTGTGTGTGTGATACCTTATTTCCAAGTAATACTGATTAAAAATATTTACACATTTATTTTTAAGTCCACAGTTTAGCACTCTTATTTATATGGCTTTAAAAGTTATAGCAGAAGATCTTTACATTAAGGATTGAGGGGAAAAGATTCCATTCAAAACAAAGCCTGATAATTATATACATGTTTTTCCCTGTACTTTATTTTAAATACATGAATTTTTAAATGATGCTCATCTTTTTTTCATTTGGTAGTAAAATAATAGTGTAACTTTTCATCAAAATAAAGTTTACCACAGAAGTAAATAAATTTTCCCAATTCAAATTGGCCCTTCAGCTGCCACTAAATAAAATTTCTCAACCTAACTTGAGTGAAAAAGAACTGTGGTTGTCATTATAAGCAAAAATATAAAGTATTATACCATTGGCTATATTGCTCATTACAACATAAATGGAAAGAACCAGAGATGGTTTATAGAAGTTTAACTGGTTTTGAAACAGAACATGGGTGTGGATTTTTTTTGTTTACATTCTCGAAATTTTACCACCACCCCCTCTCTGTTGCAGAGATGGTATCTCTGACTACTGGGGTAGACAAGAACATTTGTTCCAACTAAAGAAAGCCAAAATTTAACTGCACAGTAACAATGTGCTGTTCATCACGCAGCCTTGTGTTTCCTATATATTCAATTTTCTAACATGCATTAGAGTAAATAAACTTGTGTTCTAATGATTTAAGTTTAGCTTTACAATATGGAAGAAATTTGAGGAAGAACATGACCTGGGAAAGAGAAAAGGGAGAATTTTTACCATAATGAAAATAGATACAGTCAAATGTAACTTTATAATAAGAATATAACCTACTTAAGTTTTCAGAAATGTACTTCTCAAAACTCCCCTTAATTTATGGAACAGATCCCTCCTCTGTGGCATTAAGTGGGGGAAGGGGAATCAATTTGTTTCAACAGAAACAGTTCAGCACAACAGCAAATAGCTTAACTTTGGTCCACTTAGCTTAAGGACAGTCATACTACCCATAAGTCATTCAACAACTCAACAAGTAAATTTAAAAATATATTCGTGTGTAATTTCATGCTAAAACCAGCATAGCTATTCTGTCCTCATTCTCTGGCTTTTCAGCTTCAGATCCACTGTTGGCTTGCTCTCTAATCCTCAGCATCTTCGTGATCTTCCCTGGCAGCTTCAGCAGCATCTGCTTGGCTAGGCTCTCTCTCCTCTTGGTTCATAGATTTCTGAGGTGATCCAAGTCTGCTTCTAGAAGTTCAGTTTGTACTTCCACTGGCATCTGATTTATCCGTTCAGTGTGAAGTTTCTGTACATGTACTTCAGTACCTTCTTCCGTCTGACTTCAACCCACTTCTAGATAACTTATTTGGACCTGCTCTGGATGCTCACTCATAAGTGAACCATGTACCTGGCTGTCCTGGAGAAGATCTGGATGGACATGTTGCATGGTCACTTGTGCTGAATCCACCTGGACCTGAAGCAATGGTAGCACATGCACCTTCCCAACTTGTTCTGTAATAGTCATTAATGTCACAGGTTCAGTTTGCACATGTGTTTCTACTGAAATAACTTCTTCCAACACTAGATGCTCTGAAATATTGTATCACTGAGATGTCTCATTAATTTATTTTCTTGCATAAACCACAAGTCACATAAAGAACAGTGGTTGGGTTTACAACCAGTGTGTATTACCAAATGGTCTTTGAACTGGTCCCAGCTGTTAAACACACTGTTGCAGACCTGGCATTCATAGAGCTTCTTTTTTCTTTTTTGCCCCTACTCCAGTTTCGCATGCAGTGAGATGACATTTGAGGGTGCTATTTCTAGCAAATCTTTTATCACAATTTGGACACTAAAAAGGTTTTTCACCTGTATATTTTCAAAGGTGTTCTTTAAAATGTCCAAAACCATCAAACTGCTTCTCACAGTACTGACATACATCAACTTTTTTCCCAGTTCTTTGCCTCTTAGTGACTCCACCTTCTTCAAGATGGTAACAATTCAGGTGCTGTTTTCTTGTGCTCTCCCAAAGATATCTTTTATTGAATGTTTCACACTTGAAACTCTCAGGAGAGTGGGATTTCGTGTGTTCCTTCCAGTGATAAAACAATTTAAATGAACCATTGCATTTCTCACAACGGAGCAAGTCCTTCATATATGACAACTGAAGTTCCACAATGTCAGTACTTTCTTTTTTTTTAATATATTTTTTATTGCATTTTAGGTTTTGGGGTACATGTGAAGAACATGCAAGATTGTTGCATAGGTACACACATGGCAGTGTGATTTGCTGCCTTCCTCTCCATCACCTATATCTGGCATTTCTCCCCATGCTATCTCTCCCCAACTCCCCACCCCCCCCGTTGTCCCTCCCCTATTTTCCCCCGATAGACCCCAGTGTGTGATGCTCTCCTCCCTGTGTCCATGTGTTCTCATTGTTCAACACCCACCTATGTCAGTACTTTCTGTCTCTATGCTTGTGGGGTCAGATGCACAGCCATCTTTTTCTTTAACCTGCCCTTTTCTGTCACCTTGATGGCACTTGCTGGTAATATCTGCCAAGAGTGCTACAGCAGAATCATTAGAGGAACCCGTGCTCTGTTTTTACTTTATCGAAGCTTGGCAGAATCTACTTCCTCTAATGTTTTGATGCCTTCATCTTCCACTTCAATTGTGCCTTCAGCAATCTCTACCTTAATTTCAACAGGTTCTGATTCTACAGATGGCAATGATTCTGTGATAACATTTGAAGTTTCCGCAATCTTCCTTGTTTTTGGCCTCACTTTTTCCTGTGGCATTTTCCTCTAATGAAGCAGAATTTTCTTTGTTCCTGACTTCAGGGCTTTCATAACGAAGCAGGAAATTTTCCCTGACCCCTTCATGAGTGGAAACTAGCATGTAGATGCTGGGGCTAGCCAGCCACTTCAGCACCAGCTGGGGCAAACTCTACTCATTGGAACCTGCTACACTCAATCTGTCAGGAGGGAGCATGCAGGTGAGCTGGTGCAGGAGCCAAGGGCAAATACTTTTGAGTGCCGGCAGGAGCAAAATTCTATGCGGACCCTGTGGACTCCATCCCTGGCTGGACCCTCCATCCCCGACTGGACTCCTCTTTAAAGCAATGCCATCAAGTTGTCCCTCTGAAGTCAAGCTGCTTCTCTCTGATGTCAAACTAGTCTCTGACATCCAGCTGCTTCTTCTCTCCTCCGCTCTCTGCTGGTGGAGCCCGGGCTTTTTATAGGCACAGGATTAGGGGTGGTGCAGGGCATGGTTGGTTTTGGAAATGGCAACATTCGAGTGGGAAAACAAGAAGGTATGCTCTCACTTTCAGCTGCCTTCCCAGGCTTGAGGGTGGGACCCTTGCCGGGGACCTGCCCTCTTTTGCCCAGAATTTTTCTGCCTCCTGTCCCTATCAATAACTTCTAGCATCTGTAGAAACTCTGCTTCTTTCCATACATCATTGGCTTCTTCTGTTCCTGTATCATTAATTTTGGTGTATATGTGAATTGAATTAAATGGTAAAAGGTCATTTGACCAACACCTTCTATCTCCACCAAAGGTTTCTGGGTAAACTGAAAGAATTTATACAAGAACTTACTACAAGCAGTAAGTTCACCAGTCCTGATGTTGCTGTTGATTCAATCAGTCAAGAATCATCTTATGATATTTAGGAAATTTTTGAAGGCATTTCATCCTCTCTTCAACCTCCGTGGCCATCAGGTTGCCCTAGTTCATGGTCTGTCCTCCTTCTGAAGCAGAACATTTTCCCTGACCTTTTTGCAGGCAAGGAGTGTAAGTGCTGGGGTTAGCTGGCTGTTTTGGCACCAGCTAGGGAAAACTTCACTCACTTGAACCCACTGCACTCAACCCCTCACAGGAGGCAGCATGCAGGTGAGCACGTGCAGGAGCTGGAGTGAGTGCTTTGGGTGCCAGCAGGAGCAAACTTCTGTGCGGCCCCCACAGTACCATCTAGGGTGGAGTACCTGCCACCCAAAAGCCTCTGAGAGTGTGTGTTACAGTGCTCTTTTAGCTTTGCCATCCACAAATGGCCTAAGTGTTAAACAGCTCAGTGGGCCCTCTGCCTTTTCACATGAGGAAGTTGTTGTCCACCAGCAAGGGCAGAAGGTCAGTGTGACAGCCTTTAGCATCTGCACCCATGGCTCCCAAGCTCTTGTTTGGCATCCAGGAAAAATCGGGGCACATGAACAAATTGAAGGATGGTGAATGCAGAGTATTTTATTGCTGATGAAAGTGGCTCTTAACAGGAAGGGGAAGTGAAAAGGGAATGGAGCCAGAAGGTGATTTTCCCAGGATGGCTGGACTCCTCTCTAAAGCAATGCTGCCAAGCCATCCCTCTGGAGTCAAGCTGCTTCTCTCTGATGTCAAACCATAGTCTCCGACGTCCAGCTGCTTCTCCTCTTCTCCACTCTCTCTGCCTGTGGGACTTGGGGATTTTAGGGGCACAGGATGGGAAGCAGGGTGGGCCATGGGTGGTTTTGGAAAAGGCAACATTTGATTAGGAAAACAGGAATGCATGTTTTCACTTTGGGCTGCTGTTACAGGCTTGAAGATAGGACCGTCTCCAGGAATGGACACTTTTCTACCCAGAATTTCCCTGCCTCCTGTCCTGATCACTTCCTTTCCTCAAAGTCTCTCACGCTTTCCCTTCTCAGGGCATGATGCACCTCACACCTTTCCCTACCCCTAACCCATGGCTTGCCTTCCATTTCCCCACAAGAGCCAAGGTGCTCCTTCTTCTTAGGCCTTGCTGGTACATGTGTGCTCAGTTGGATACCTAGGTGGTGACAGTACCTCTAATTTATTTGAGCAGTGGTTTGTAGCTCTTCTTGTAGAGATCTTTCACTTCCCTTGTTAGCTGCAGTTGTGAATGGATTTGTTTGTGATTTGGCTCTCAGCTTGACTGTTGTTGGTGTGTATAGGAAAGCTAGCAAGTTTTGCACATTGATTGTGTATCCTGAGAGTTTTCTGTAGTTGCTTATTAAGAAGATTTAGGGCTGAGATGATGGAGTTTTCTAGATGTCATCTACAAACAGATAGTTTGACTTCCTCTCCTCCTATTTGAATGCCCTTTATTTCTTTCTCTTGACTGACTGCTCTGACCAGAACTTCCAATACAATGTTGAATAGGAGTGGTGAGAGAGGGCATCCTTGCCTTGGGCCTGTTTTCAAGGGGAGTGCTTACAGCTTTTGCCTATTCAGTATGATGTTGGCTGTGGGTTTGTCATATGTGGCTCTTATTATTTTGAGGTATGTTCTTTCAATACCTAATTTATTGAGAGCTTTTAACATGAAGGGATGTTAAATTTTATCAAAAGCCATTTCTTCATCCTTGAGATAATCATGTGGTTTTTGTCTTTAGTTTTGTTTATGTGATGAATCACATTAGTTGGTTTGTATATATTGAACCAAACTTGCAGCTCAAAGATGAAGCCTAGTTCATCATGGTGGATAAGTTTTTTGATGAGCTGCTGGATTTGGTTTGCCAGTATTTCATTGAAAATTTTTTCATCAATATTCCTCAAGAATATTGGCCTGAGGTTTTCTTTTTGTTGTTGTATTTCTGCCGTGTTTTGGTATCAGGATGATGCTGGCCTCACAGAATAAGTTAGGGATCAGTCCTTCCTTTTCTATTGTTTGGAATAGTATCAGTAGGGATGGTTCCAGCTATTCTTTGTACATCTGGTAGAATTCAGCTGGAAATCTGTCTGATCCTGGGCTTTTTTTTTTTTTTTTTTTTGGTTAGTAGGTTATTTATTACTGCCTCAATTTCTGAACTCATTATTGGTCTGTTCAGGGATTCAGTTTCTTCCTGGTTCAGTCTCGAGAGTGTGTATGTGTCCAGGAATTCTCTATGCACATAAACTAGAATCTCTAGAAGTTCCCAGTTTATGTGCATAGAGATGTTTATGGTAGTCTCTGGTGTTTGTATTTCTGTGGGGTCAATGATAATATCCCCTTTATCATTTCTGGTTGTGTTTATTTGAATCTTCTCTCTTTTCTTCTTTATTTGTCTAGCTAGAAGTCTATCTATCTAATTAATTCCACCCTCCCCCCTCAAAAAAAAAACAGCTCCTGGACTTGCTAATCTTTTGAATGCTCTCTTATGTCTCTATCTCCTTCAGTCTAGCTCTGATTTTGGTTATTTCTTGTCTCTGTTAGCTTTGGGATTTGTTTATTCTTGGTTCTCTAGTTCTTCTAGTTGTGATGTTAGGTTGTTAACTTGAGATCTTTCTAGCTTTTTCACATGGACATTTAGTCTTATACATTTCCATCTTAACACTGTCTTAGTGTGTCTCAGAGATTCTGGTATGTTGTATCTTTGTTCTCATTAGTTTCAAAGAATTTCTTGATTTCTGCCTTAATTTCATTATTTATCCAAAAGTCATTCAGGGGCAGGTTATTCAATTTCTGTGTAATGTATGGATTTTAGTGAATTGCTTAATCACGGTTTCTAATTGCATTCATTGTGCTCTGCTTGGAGAGAAACAGTTATGATTTCAGGTTTTGTTTTTGTTTTTGTTTTTGCATTTACTGAGAAGTGTTTGACTTATGATTATGTGACTGATTTTAGATTAAGTGATGTTTGGCAAGGAGATGTATGTTCTGTTGCTTTTGGATGGAGAATTCTATAGATGCCTATCAGGTCCCTTTGATCCAGACCTGAGTTCAGGTCCTGAATATCTTTGGTAATTTTCTGTCTCGATGATCTAATATTGTTAGTGGGATAGTAGAGTTTCCTCCTATTATTGTGTAGGAGTCTAAGTCTCTTTGAGGTCTCTAGGAACTTGCTTTATAAATCTGGATGCTCCTGTGTTGGGTGTATATATATTTAGGATAGTTAGCTCTTCTTGCTGATTTGAACCCTTTACCATTATGTAATTACCTTCTTTGTCTTTTATAATCTATGTTGATTTAGAGTCTATTTCGTCAAAAACTAGGATTGCAACCACTGTTTGTTTTTTGTTTTTTGTTTTTTTTCTGTTTTCTATTTGCTTGGTAAATTTTTCTTCATCCCTTTAAGCTTTTGCATGTTATTGCATGTGAGATGGGTCTTTTGAAGACAGCATAGTGATGGGTTTTGGTTCTTCATCCAGCATGCCACTCTGTGTCTTTTAATTGGGGTATTTATCCAATTTACATTTAAGGTTAGTATTGCTATGTGTGGATTTGATCCTGTGACTATGATGCTACCTGAATATTTTGTAGACTGGCTTATGTGGCTGCTTTAGAGTGTCACTGGTCTGTGTACTCCAGTGTGTTCTTGTAATTGCTGGTAAAGGTTTTTCCTTTCCATATTTAGCACTTCCTTTAGGAGCTCTTGTAAGGTATGCTTAGTGCTTATCAACTCTCTCAGCATTTGCTTGTCTGTAAAAGATCTTATTTCTTCTTCACTTTTGAAGCTTAATGTGGCCAGATATGAAATTCTGGGTTGGCATTTCTTTTCTTTAAGAATGTTGACTATTGGACCCCAATCTCTTCTGGCTTGTATGGTTTCCACTGAGAGGTCTGCTGTTGTTCTGATGGGCTTCCCTTTGTAGGTAATCTGGCCTTTCTCTTAGGATTCCATTAACATTTTTTCTTCCATTTTGACCTTGGCAAAATCTGATAATTATGTGTCTTGGGGATGATCTTCTTATGGAGAATCTTACTGGGTTTCTCTGCATTTTCTGAATTTGAATACTGGCCTGTCTAGCTAGGTTGGGGGAGTTCTCATGGATGATATCGTGAAGTAAATTTTCCAAATTGGTTCCATTCTCTCCATCACTTTCAGGAACACCAATCAGTTGTAGATTCAGTCTCTTTATATAATCCCACATTTCTCAGAGGTTTTGTTCATTCCTTTTCATTCTTTCTCCTCTATTCTTGTCTGCCAGTCTTATTTCAGAAAGACAGTCTTCAATTTTTGAGACTCTTTCCTCTGCTTGGTCTATTCTGCCATTAATACTTGTGATTGCATTATATAAAATTCTTGTACTCTGTTTTTCAGCTCTATCATATTGGTTATGTTCTTCACTATACTGGCTATTTTTGCTGTCAGTTCCTGCAATGTTTTATCTTGATTTTTAGTTTGCCTGCATTTAGTTAGAATGTGCTCCGGTAGCTCAGTGAAGTTTGTTCCTATCCGTATTCTGACTTCTACTTCTGTCATTTCAGCTACCTCAGCTTAAGCCTGGTTCTGAACTGTTGCTGAAGAGGTAATGTGGTCACTTAAAGGAAAAAGCACTCTGGTTTATTGAGTTTTCAGCATTCTTGAGCTAAAGGAGCACATTCTTTTTTGTTTGTTTGTTTATAGAAGCTTTATTCATGATCAACAAAAACTGGAAGCAACCAAGATATCCCTCAATGTTGAAAAGAGAGACAAACTGTGGTACATTCATAAAACAGAATATTATTCAGCAATAAAAGAAATGATACCCACCCCCCCCCTTTTTTTGTTGTTTTTTGAGACAGGGTCCTGGTCTGTCACCCAGGTTGGACTCTGAGTTCTGCCCTCCCAGTAGTAATGAGCACTCTTAGTGCCCTGATCTTGGTTTTTTAATCTGTTTCTCCAATAAAAGGAACCAGGGCTCATTAGAAAATGGCAGTTCTAGGATTGGGGCAGGAAATATGTATGATGAGTTTGGAGCACATTCTTATTCCAGAAGGTAAGGAAGTGCAGGGGGGAAACACACACACACACACACACACACCCGCAATGGCCAAAGCTGGAACAAACTGAGCAATGAGATAAATGAAGTAGTATTGAGTTACAACAAAATACAAAATAAATAACCATGCATTGATACTGATATAAATGAATGATTGAATAAATTTTTTAAAAAATGGGTGGGAATAGACAAATGTTTCTTGCAGAAAAAAATCCAAATAATTTATGCATATGTTTCACCCTCAAGAAGGTAGAGCATAACTCATTACTCCTTATGTGTGAGCTATGCATAGTGACTTCCTTCCAAAAAGTCTAGTATGCAAAGGGCAATAATAATAATAATAATAACTTTGCAGTGGAGAAATACTACCTCAGCCAGGTGGTTAAAGTTAACACGAGCAGTGATAAGTCATGTTGACCATATGTTCCCTTGATATGATGTGATGAGAGAATGACAGTTTACTT